>SDVV010005073.1:0-19540 GCA_016164225.1 Gammarus roeselii | reverse complement strand
ATTGTTTGACGTCGAATTTCCTCCATATGATATTCTCTTTACTGAATGATGATGGAAGGCCCATTTATTAAAATGGGATTTCCGCTGTCAAAATCATATTTGAAAAGTTGATAAACTGTTGTCAACAAGGGCTACACTTTGGAATTCAGTAGAAATTTGTTATAGATTAATACTCTGCCGGATTAATGCTACAAACCGCAATACATTTCAATTAAATGTACTGTAATTTATAGAAAAATTATGAGATGGGCTCTTAACCGTTGATCAGATAAAAGAGTGAGGCGGATGTTTAAAACATGTTATGGATTTTGAAGGCCCAAATCAAAACGTTCGGCAGATGTCATTAACATTTTGTCGTCTCAATAATGATTTCAATTCTGCAATGCCTATTCTGTCGACTCAAAAGACGGTTGGCGGAAGGTGCAAGATAATTCACCAAGATAAAACTAATCTCGCAATTTCTCAAAATTAGACGCGACAAAATGTTATGTCGTCCTTTAAATTGGTCGACAAAATATCTCAACCGAAGGATGTTTCCTACTAAATGACAATGAAAATTCCATGGAATATCTTCTGATATGACATAATAGGCAATTTTGTGTCGAAATCAAATTTCAAAAGTTGACGAAATCCTGCCAACAACTGACCCTTTTTCCTGCCGCCTGATAAATTGTTGACCAATGGATTTTTCTAGGCAGATATGAGAATACTTACAAAATCGTGTGTTCAATCTCAGAGCGGCCTACGTTTGGTGGTGGATGTGAAACTGAAATTCCACCATTAGTGATTCCCTAGCGGCATTACAGAGGCTAGGCTGCTGGCGAAGTTCCCGAGACTTGTTCTGTTTGAGTTTGTTTAGCCTGGAAGAGGACTGTCTTCTCCATGTTGATATCCTTGCTTTCATCTGGGTGTCTTTTATGACTGAATTATTTGCGATGTTATGTGTAAGGTGGTAGGTTTTTCCTCATATTGAGTGTGTGTGTGTGTGTGTTGCAGCGTGAGGCCCTGTTGTGCAGTGGGCTGAGGTGTGCTATACTACGCAGCATTGTCGTTTGGGTGTGTGTGTCTGTCCGTCCTGGTGTTGCAGTGTTGGAATGGTACCTGGGTGTTGGTAGTGTGTCTGTGCAGGTTGCAGTGCAGATGTGTCTGGGTATGTTGGGTCTTTGTGTGCATTTCTGTTGTACAATAGCCTGTAGCTACTGTACTGCGAGTTAGTTTTAAACCTGTGTATTATTGTTTGTGTGAGGAGTGTTGGGGCCCAAACATTTTGCACTTTAGAAGTTACAGAAGCTCATGATGCAAATGTGCATATCTTAATCACTCATAGCGCTAATAGCAATGACTCGGTGCGCTAGAAAACAAGATCACTCGTAATCAATCCTTAGTTTAAGGTCTAAAATCAAATTTTAACTCCCATGTTATTGCCCAATAATTTTTTCCATCAAATTAAAAACAAGTCTGCTGTCACTGGACCCCTGAACCATATTTTGTTTACGTTGCAGATCCAAGATTACTTCCATCAGAGATGACCTGTCCCATTGCGATGAATTATTATTATTATTATTATTATTAAATCGTTTGTTTCCATCGTCTAGCAATGGGTTTTCAATACTTAGGTATAATACATCAAACTTAGTTTTCATATGCGCTATCTGAATTAGCGAAACGAGAGATAAAGTGAATTTGTGACAGCACATCTGTCGGCGACCGGTTTGTAGCTACTTCATGTTTCAAAACATGATTCACAATATATGTTATTGAAAATCTTATAAAAACCACATGTTTATGGGAATGATAAATCCAAAATGAATACATCGCAGCTCATCTCTAGTGTGCTTCTGGCTCGCCTTCATGGAACTGAATGGCATTCACAAAATACCATCATACATGTACACATACAAATACAGTACACATTCAAATGTGCACACACCTACCTACATATATGGATGACAATAAATGTAATACACATTGATATGTGCACACACCTGCATACATATATGGAAGACAATCAGTTTAATACACATTCATATGTGCACACACCTAGCTACTTATATGGATGACAATTAGTATAATACACATTCCTATGTGCTCTTACCTATCTACATATATGGATGAACAATCAGTATACTAAACATTCATATGTGCACACACCTAACTACATGTATGGATGACAATCAATATAATACACATTCATATGTGCTCACACATCCGTACATATATGGATGACAATTAGTATAATTATTAAATTATTATCAAATCCTTTTCATCAATCATCTGGCAATGGGTTTTCAATTTTTTATAATAGTACACATAAAACTTCATTGCCGTGAACACTATTTGAGTTAACGTTAACGAAAATTCAATTTGAAATTCGCCGCTGGTTATGATTTCATGCGACAGATTATAAATTATAATATTATAATTAATGATCGACAGCTAACATCTTATTTGAGGTAAGAATCAGGGATGCCTAGCACGAAATACATGGGGTGGGGCGATCACGAAATACGTGTGGTTGAGAAAATTACGAAATACATAGGATTGGGAAGACCGCCAACACATGAAGCTAAGAAATCCTGAGAACATGGGGTTCGAAAATCGAAATGCGGTAACATGTTGTAAAGATGGGGTAAGATATGAATACTAAAGGGTTGAATAGGTGACATAAATTGTACAGAAAATATATACATAGCACTGGATATACATATTTCATGACGAAATACGTTAACATATTGTAAAGATGGGTATAAAACATTGTATGAAATGATGAAATGGCGAATATACTACCTAAGTTATTCATAAAATATATACATAGCACTGAAATATATACACTTCAAGACCGCTAGGAAATGATTCAATGATTGCCAATAAAAATAATTCAAGATTGGAGTACAGAAACCGAATTAATATACTTCCGGAATAAAAGATGAAGCAGAATATTAGCTTATGCGACACTGAGTGTATCTTCAAAAATGGTACGGTAAATGGTAGATATGATTCAATAAAATATATTCTCGTCGAGTTGACCTTTGTCAAAGCTGGGAGCTACCTATCGTTCGTCGAAAGTTAAATTTGAATCCGTCACTGCTCAACTCTAGGGGCCGCCGGTTCGGATTACATGGAGCGAAAATATTATTTACAATAGTATCATCTGTGCACATATAGAAATGTCTATTTTGACAAAACAATTCCGACTACACCGCGTTTGAAAAACCACTGACACGCGGGGTTGAGAAATAAAAATACTTGGGGGCTGATAAACAACAAAATACATGGGTGTGGAAAATAACAAGTATATGTGGTGGCAAATCACGCATGCATGTGGTTAGAGTCCCGAGAACATGGGGTTGGGACATCAAAATGTGCTAACATATTGTAATGAGTAGTCTACATTATTGTACGATGGCAAAGATATGGATGAATAACATGAGTTATGCAGAAAATATGAAAACAATATAGGGTTGGGAAAATCGAAAAGCACTAACATTTTGTAAGGATGGGTCTAAACCATTGTATTAATAATGAAGGGGTGAATAGGCTACATAAGCTATACAAAACAATCATACCTAAAATACACGCCAAACAATTGATCATTTAATTACACACTTCAAGACCGCTAGAAAATTATTAAATGATTGACAATCAGAAATAATACAATGCTGGAGTACACAAGTTGGATGAATATACATCTGTTATAGAAGACAAGTAAAATGTTAGCTTGTAAGGTAATAGTTAGAAATAATTCAATGAATTATATTAATATCGACTAAGCCTTTGTCAAGTTAGACGCTGTCTGTCGTTCCTCGATAAAACTGAGTTCGTATTCTCATTATACTAAAACGACTGAAACAGTTAAAACATAGAAATAGACAAAACGCTAGTTAACACTTATGGTAACTGGCAAAGACAATTGTGATCGGTAACAACATAGAAAACATTTGTATCGTCTGAGCAAAAACGATTAGATGGTGACTCAATGTTGAGAGTTATGGTGGTGGTGGTTGGTGGTGGTGGTCGCTCATGAACAGAAATGCATTTCCTGGTTGATGGTATTATGCATTTAGCTTGTGTTTGTTGGCAAAGTTACGGGTTTGAATTGATCGGTCCACAGATGTTCATTAAGCCTATCCTTGAATGACTTGTTGGATTAAAAATTTTTGAGGCTTGTTGGGAGGTTGTTCCAGGATTTTGGTCCAGTAATCGAAAAAGCTCGACAGGCAGTTTTTGTTTTCCTGTGTTCAACGTGCAGAGTATCATTATTTCTTGTGAATCGATTGTTCTTTTCACCTCGAAAATATATGTGCCTTTGGCTTCCGGGTGTTGGTGCAAGAAAAGGCCTCCCCTTGAATCAACAAGGGATTTGCCCAATAGCACAGGCTGATAGTACGTCGAGCACAGATTTGTCGGCTCTGCCGCCAACTGTTTTACGTGAAGGAAGCACAAGGACTTCAAGGTATTTAGAATCGTGTAATGTTTACATAGATTGCTTCGTAGTGATTGTAGAAGAAGAATTTCAGTAGATATCTACTATAATGACATCTGTTTCATGAAAACTATTTTGTGACCCACTGCTAGTTGCTTCATTAGTTCAGTGTTTCAAGAATCATGGCTCCCCGTCTGAGAACACTGAACTAGTGGAAACTGAAGTAAAGGAGGGTTGTAATGTGATCGGTGACCCGAAGCATGTTATGAGCTGTAGGACGTTGATAATGGAAGCAAAGAGAGGGTTGTATGAGGGTGTAGTTGTCCCAACTGTGCTCTTAGGAGCTGAGACTTGGGGGGTGAGTGAATGCTTGAGGAGCATGGCTGGAGTGACACTGGGAGACACGATCACCAACGACGTGGTTTGAATGAGAACGGGGATGGTGAAGAAATTGTAGGACAGAGTGGATTCGCGTGTTTTGAGGTGGTTCTGGCACATGGTGAAGATGGATTGAGGAAAATTGGTGAAAAGGGTGTTGATGGCGGAGGCGAGTGACCGTAACACCGAAGCAGGTGTTAGGAAGGAGAGACTTGCGTCTGGTGCTAGCGAGAGAGCGTTCAATAAATAAGCGTGAGTGCAGAATGGTTGTGAAGAGTTGCTTTTTGACGCTGCTCTCATGTACTTTCCCGCCATCGTCATCACGTTGTCGAGATGGTCGTGGGTGGGGGAGGGGGCATCATGATGCGGCGGGGGTAAACCAGTGAAAGCTATCGGGCCCTGCTGCTGACAACGGATCCTCTGACCACAGTTGTCACCCAGAGTGTGTTCGGAGGATTTTTCGGTCGAACTCTTCAGCATAAAAGTGCTAAGTTGTGTGAGTGTGTGTGTGGCGCGCCTTGCCGTCAGTCACCCCCCTTTCTGGGGGATTCGGCCTAGTGTCGGTATCTGTAAGAAAATGATATTCCATGGTAGATTTTCATTCAACTGGTGAGTATTGAAAAGCCTTTTTATATTGATATCATTCACGTGACTTCTTGAGGAAATACATATTTCTAGTAGCCGGGGACAAATACAGACTTTGGGCCGAATCTATCTGAGGATGTGGCTGACGTCATGACACACCTCACACTCTTCTTACGCACTCGTTCACAGAACGAAACTAAGCCCTTCAGCGCCAAAGGGTCCTGCTAAGACCCCTTGACACACACTCTAGAGCAGGAGTGAGGTCAGAGATTAGGATCGGTAGCAGTAACCGACAGCTTACACTGGATTCCCATGCAGCGTCACAGTTGCGGGCTCTCGCCAGACCTCGTCCACCTCGTTTCTCAACAAGACAGAGAAGAACCGGGCTCTCGCCAACTCACGCGTATCTATGCATTCTACTTCTCAACTGTATTTCAGATTTGAGGGAAGAATATGGCAACGTGAGAGGACAGGACCTGAGAGATGTGGAGGAAGAATGGGAGACGTTAAGGGATGCGTTGCTGAGATGTGCGAAGAAGGTGTGTGGTGCGCGCCGTGTGAGCGGGTGCAGAAGGAAAGGTTGCGAGTGGTGGAACGAGGAGGTCAAACTGGCGGTGGCACGAAAAAACGGAGCGTTTGAGAAGTGGGTGCAGGTGGAGTCGGTGGTGGCTTATGAAAGGGACGCTGATGCCAGGTGGGGCAGACGGTTGTGCCAGAATCTTGAGGAGAACAAAAAGATGTTCTGGAAAAAGGTGATGATGGTGAGAAAGGGAGAGAACGGAAAGGAGGAAGTGGTGAAAGATGAAAACAGCCAGTGTTGGTAAGTGGTGATGTACGCAAGAGGTGGGCCGAGTATTTTGATGAGTAGTTGAATGTCGAAGATGACAGAGAGGCTGACATTGTTGCTGTGGGTGGTGGTGCTCGGATGCCAGTTTTGGGAGAAAGACTTGTGGCGGACATTACTAGGGAAGAGGTGCAGGAGGCGCTGGAGGTGATGAAAGCAGGGAAAGCCCCTGGTTTGGATGGTGTTGCGACCGAGTGCCTGAAGAAGGATTGAGTAACGATTGTCGATTGGTTGGTGAGGTTACTGAACTTGTGTTTTGTGGCAGGCGTGGTACCGATTGAGTGGCGCAGTGCCTGCATTGTTCTGCTATACATGGGCAAGGGAGATAAAAATGAATGCTGCAACTCGAGAGGTATCAGTCTTTTATGAGTGATTGGTAAGTTGCACGGGAGAGTGCTGATCAAAACGATTAGATACTGTTCGGACTGTGTAATTGGAGAGGAACAGTGTGGCTTTAGGAGTGGTAGAGGGTGTGCCGATCAGATTTTTGCAGTGAGACAGGTCTGTGAGAAGTACCTTGCCCAAGGAAAAGGATGTGTTCAGGGCCTTCATGGATCTTGAGAAAGCATACGACAGGATTGACACGGAAGCGCTGTGTTGGGTGTTGCGTTTGTACGGAGTGGGCGGACATCTGTTGAAAGCGGTGCAGAGTTTCTATGTTGGCAGCCAAGCATGTGTCAGAGTGGGAAGCGAGGTTAGTGATTGGTTCACAGTGAAAGTGGGACTGAGACAAGGCATTGAAGGCTGTGGGATGTCTCCCTAGCTGTTTAACCTCTATATGGATGGAGTGGTCAGAGAGGTAAACGCAAGTGTGCTGGGTCGTGGCTTGGAAGTGTTGGAAGCTATTTGCTGATGATACGGCCCTGGTTGTAGATTCAGAGGAGAAGCTATGGAGGCTAATGTCTGAGTTTGGTAGAGTGTGTGAGAGGAGGAAACTTCGAGTGAACGTGGGTTGGAGTGAAGTAACGAGATCCTCGAGAACTGTCGATGCGAGCAAAATTAGTTTCCCCCTAAATGGAGAGCTCCTGGAGGAAGGTCAGTGTTTAAGGTACCTGGGCTCCCATGATGAGATAACTGAACTAGTGGAAACTGAAGTGAACTCGCGAGTGAAGGAGGGGTGTAAAGTGATGGGTGCACGGAAGAGTGTAATGAGCTGTAGAACGTTGGAGATGGAAGCAAAGAGAGGGCTGTATGAGGGTGTTGTTGTCCCAACTGTGCTCTACGAAGGTGAGACTTGGGGGGTGAGAGCAGAGGAGAGAAAAGGATGAATGTGTTCGAGATGGAATGTTTGAGGAGCATGGCAGAAGTAACGCTGAGAGACCGGATCACCAACGACGTGGTTCGAATCAGAACAGGGATGGTGAAGAAATTGGAGGACAGAGTGGATTCGCGTGTCCTGACTGAGATGGTTCGGGAACGTGGAAGGGTGATGAATGCGGAGGCGAGTGGTCGCAGGCCTAGAGGTAGGTCGAAGTTTGGGTGGATAGATGGTGTGAAGCAGGCGCTAGGAAGGAGAGACATGAATGTGGAAGTAGCGAGAAAGCGTGCAGTGAACAAGCTCGAGTGGTTGAATTTGACACTGATCTGATGAGCTTTCTCGCCCTTGGCATCCCGTTGTCGTGATGGTCGTGGGCGCGGGGGGGGCCTGGTCATTATGACGCGGCGGGGTAAACCAGTGAAAACTGTCGGGCCCTGCTGCTGACAACGGATCCTTGGACTGCACTTGTGATTCAGAGTGTGTGTTTCGGGGTTACCGGCCGAACCCTTTAGCACTGAAGGGCTGAGTTGTGTGAGCGTATGAGGGTGTGAGGTGCGCCTTGCCGTCGGCCACCCCTCTTTCTGGGACATGCGGCCTAGTGTCTGGATCTGTAACTGTTGAGAGCATGTAAATATACTAAATTCATATTTTTTTTGATCAGTTCGGTATGTTGCAATCAAGCACCCAGATACAGAAGACTCAGGAGGAAAATCCATTCCCTGGTGGAAGAAGTTTGGTATTTAAGAGATGGTGAATGCCCACCCTTGCCGTTCAAGAGGCATGGTCATGGAGTCCGTCAAACCAAATCCAACTGGGACCAGGCACCTACCTTGACTGTTGAACAAAACTGGGCGTCTAGAGCGTGCCGCTCTCTGACACCCTACTGGCTGGCCCCTCGACTCCACCTTAAATAAAAATAGCCACCTAACTCAGGGTGTCCTCTGGGTTTAACTCTGGGTTTGACAAGCGCAGAACAGTGTTGGAACACAGGTCCCCACCTCCATGCCACATCACACACCTGGGCAGGCAACCCCGGACTTTGGATAGCCATGGAGGACTAACCCTGCGTGCTCTCACCTATTTCACAGACTTGATACCGTTCCCGATCAGCTGAAGGCTGCCTAAAAGTGGGGGCCATAAGTTGGCCATCAACTGTTTACATGAACATTCCCAGACCCACAGCGTGCCTCACCCCATCTCCAGTCCAGGCTGGAAACACACAGAGGAGCCACACTCACAGATAAAACCAACGATCTTCTTTTGACAGTATAGCCCTAGTCATGAACAAATATAGCAACTGTCAGGAACTGCATCCGGGATGTAGCAACCTAAATCCTCTGTTGCAGCTGGCAGTGACAATGAACTACAACAGAGCCTCAAGAGAAATACTCTCATTGGCCCGTTGTCTCCGTTATTCAGGACTACTGCTATCTTTGGGCTCTCAAACAGTGCAATTAGAGATTTAACGATGCGATCATGATATGCGTATTAATGCTATACCTAGTCACCAAGCCATGAATCCATCTTACCCCCGTCGTCAATGAGGCCCAGGAGCATCAGCCGTGAATTTTCATCTCTTTTGGTACCATGCACCAAAATCGTCCCATGACGGACCACGATTGATCGTTCACCACTCAATCGTATCTCTACAGCTCCTTCAATCGCCTGAATTCAAAACTTTTCCACCATGTGTCCAACAAAAATTATGAGGAAGTTTTTACCATTTTTTCTTTGATGTTCGGAGTCTATTTAAACTGTTTGAGGTTGCAAATTGTATTCAAATGATTGGTTAATAGTTTTGCTCATCAGAATTATTAAGTCATTTGAAACTAGGGAATCGTCCTAGTTACGGATTAAATCTTGTATTATTTGCACGTCATCAATGCTGCAGTCAGGGCAGCTGAGTTGATTCGTAATTTCCTGATCCGTGACCAAACATAGCCTATTATTAATTACTTGTATCAATCGTTTCAGGAGGCAAATAATTATTTGACTAAACACCTACCGTGTTCATGGTTGATTTATGAACTGTATGTTAGTGAGTATAAAGATGTTATGGTGAAGCATTTGTTTTGCTACAACATACTAGTCACTGTGACGACTACTGTATTTATTTGTTGTACTACAGTTTTCTGCATTATTTGCTCCCCCCCACTCTTTAATCGTGTAAAATATTTCACTTTAAATAAGTATTTTTCTAGCTGGCGTTGGTTTTCCCTCGACGTTTCCATTTTTTTTAATTGGTTGTCAGATTCGTTAAACAACAATGGTACTTATTTTAAAATACTATTCTAGATGCTATATTTTTACATGCACACGAATTAAACATTTAAAAATAATGTTCCGTTTATTCAGCCTATACAACGGCCGCTATCCGATCTAAAAGACGAAGATCAATGTTATGGATAACGACGATGAAAAGGGACGGGGGTTTTCGTCAACCATAAACGACGATAATCGATGAACGCTGCTCGATCTTATGATCCAGAACGACGCAAATAGACGTTAAAAAAAAAAAAAAAAAATATCGGCTAAATATACTAAGGCCATCCGATACGTTTCATCGAAGATCATCTGTTATAGTCGAATGTTAGACGCAAATTAGCGTATGAATTCCGATGATAATAGCGTCGGAAAAAGCGGACATCCAGGACATCGATCAGACGTTAATTATGTCACAATCGTCGATTATCGTGTTTTTATATGAAAATCGATGCCGTGTGCCATCGGTCACCGATGAATATCGACGAAAATTGAAGGATCGTTCGACGATAATGTTTGACTGGGACAGCAGTCGCACCTGGAGCAAGTTCAGTAGTGGTCTTATATCTTCCAATCGTTTCACTGGTTTCAGAACGTTTCTACCTGATTTCCAAATGCTTAGTAAGTTTTAAAATGTCTACGTGCAAGTTAAGCATAATCAAATTTTGTTCAGCATAGGTTTCCTTTCTCAACAGTTTGTCAACATGTATCGGGCAGAAAGATTTGCAAGCCGCATCACTATGATATAGTAGACCGTGCACTGTTTGCGTTGTTTGGTAGAGTGTAGATAGGCCAAAAACATAGTCTCATCGGTAAAAAAAATATATTTTTTTCATACCCATCCGTGCATTTCCAATAACAAATATATGTTTTAAGCGACCGAGAATGACATGGAGCGTAAAAAATCGAAAATCTGTTGAGAGGGAATGGAAGCGACCAAGCAATATTCGCATGTATTGTCTTTTTAGGAAACCAAATGTAAAGAGACTTCAAAATAATGAACCCAACCATCCAGTTTTTCCTGACTCAATTCGCTATGAGGCACATCATATGTGCCGAGTGTAGTGTCTAATTTTAGTTAATATGAAAACTCTTAAATCGATTTCTGCAAGGCAATTGTTTTTTCATGTGATTGCATGATCCTTTAATTATATTTACGAACATGATATTTTTATATTTCTTGATTGAACTTCTAATAAATGTCCGAGCACAGCTAGACGTTTTGATGGCTAAATGGTAAAATAATGTTGATGTTAGAGAGTGAAAGTCTTGAATGACACTGTGCGTGGAGGAGACGAGGCAAGTCGAGGCAGGTTGAGGCGAGTGGAGACGAGTCGACTTGCGAGGCGACAAGTCGAGACGAACCGAGGCTGGTTGAGACCATGTAACCCGGTAATGAGGGATACTCGTGGGACCCGCGAGACTCGAGAGACCCGGGGGTTTCGGGAACCCGGGGACTTGGAAGACCAGGAAAATTTTTGGGGACCCACTAGGACCCTTCCGGCGCACTTTGGGACACACTTGACAATCTTTGAGACCCTCATCAGAAACTTTGGGACCCGCTTGAGGCCCCTCTGAACTCTGGGACCCCGGCTTCCCTCTTCCCAAGCTGTAAAATCCATACACAGATTAATGTATTTATGTCAAATGCTTCAGAAGAACAAATAATTATTATAGTCCGCAGATTAATGGCACAAAGGGCGACGGTCGTGTCGAAGCTGGTCGAGGTGCGTCGAAATCAGTCGAATCATCTTGAGGCCAGTCGAGTTGGTCGCGATGAGCCGAGACTTGCCGAAATGATTCGAGACAAGCCGAGATGAGCTGAGACAAGGGGACCCGGGGAGCTCGGGGAACCCGGGGTCCTTAGGTTACCCTCCGGAATTCGTCGGGCTGTTTTGGAACCCGAGGTACCTTTGCCACCACACTCCCACCCTTAAATGCTTGAGTGAAAAATGTTGTTGTCACAGTCCACATGATTACTAGCGCAGAGGAGGAGAGCCACGTCGAGGCTGGTCGAGGTGAGTCGAGATCGGTCGAAACATGTTGAGGCGAGTCAAGTTGGTCGCGACGACCCGAGACTGGCCGAAATGATTCGAGACAAGCCGAGATGAGTTGAGACGAGGGGTCTGGGGGGAATCGGGGAGCTCGAGAAGACCCGGGGGACTTGGGTTACTCTCTGGAATTCATCAGGCTCTTTTAGGACCCAAGGGACCTATCCCCCCCACACCCTATCTCCCTAAACAATAAGTGTGAAATCAATAATCTGAGCAGTTTTTCTTCCCATGATGAACCTGCCCTTACTTTCTTATTCATGATCCACAATTTTGTCATGTATAATAATGCTGGTGTATTTGTGCGAAAGTTCCTGTTTGTGATTTTGAGAATGGTTGATTTTTCTTCAGTCTGTGCTCGCTCACGCGTGCACAGACCATATGTAGTTTCTGGGATTGACCTGGACTGCTTAGCTCTAAAACCTTGTACCAATTTCGACGATGCTGTCTGTCCGCACTGTCGTGCGTGCATGTTATTCTTGGAGTTCTGAGTGGTTGAGGGCGAGGATTCGTTTTGTCTGAGTCTTTATCTTGCCTGAATAAATAAATTGTAATAAAAATCAATTAGACCGCGTAGCTGTAAGCATTGTGTTGCGTTGCTGTCGGAGCTGACTTAGTCCGTGTAACCGTGAACCTTGTATCAATTTCGACGATACTATCTGCGCACTGGCGTGTGGACATGTTAATCATGAGGTTCTGATGGGTTTGAGGCGAGGATTTGTTTCATTTCATCTGAGTCTTTATCTTACTTGAGTAAATATATTGTACCACTACAACTGAATCGCGTAGCTGTGAATATTAAACGTTGCGTTGCTGTTGAAGCTGACTTTGTCCGAGTAGCCGTGAGCCTTGTACCAATTTCGACGATACTATCAGTGCGTACTGGCGTATGGACATATAACGCACGAGGTTCTGAGGGGTTGGAAGCTAGGATTCCTTTCGTTTCATCTGAGTCTTTATCTAACCTAAATAAATAAATTGTATTTATACAACTAAGCCACTTAGCTGTAAATATTGTGTTGAGTTGCTGTCGGAGCTGAATTTGCCCGTGTAGCCACTAACCTTGTACTAATCTCGACGATGCTACCTGTACGCACTAGAGTGCGTACATATCACTATTTGAGTTCTGTAGGTTTGGAAGCGGAGGTCCGTTTCGAGTAAGCGTTTTTTTCTTTTGCGCACCAGCGTGCGTCTGACATTGCTAAAATTTTCACTTATTTTCTAACGTTAAAAGCGTTGTTTTGTTTTTTCCTCGCACACTTAGGCGTGCGAGCCTACTGGAATCAATCAGCATCGAGCCCTACGAAGAAGCCTATTATGAGGCTAGTGGAAATAAGGCTCAAATCAAATCATACTCTTGGAGTTCTGAGTGGTTGGAGGCTGGGCTTAGTTTCGTCTGAGTCTTCATCTTACCAGAATAAACAAATAATACCTCTACTAAACTAGACCCCGTATCTGTTAACATTGTGTTGCGTTGCTGTCGGAGCTGGCTTGTCCGTGTAGCCGCAAGCCTTGTACCAGTCTCAACGATGATACCTGTGCACACTAGCGTGCTTACATGTTACTCTTGAAGTTCTGAATGATTGGAGGTGAGGATTAGTTTCGTCTAAGTCTTACCTGAATAAATGAAGTGTACTATAATCGACCTAGACCGCGTAGCGTTCTAGGTCCTGTTGCGTTGGTGTCGGAGCTTTGTTCGTGTAACCGTAAAGCTTGTACCAGTCTCGACGATGCTACCTGTACGCACTAGCGAGCGTACATATTACTCTTAAAGTTCTAAATTATTGAAAGCGGAGATCCGTTTTGTCTAAACGTTAATCTTGTGCTCACCGGCGTGCGTCTGACATTGCCAACATTTTCAAATTTTTTCTAACTTTAACAGCATTGTTTTTCTCGCACACTGAGGCGTGCGAGCCTAATCCATGATCATCAAGCCCTACGGGGGAGCCTATTACGACTGGCGTTGAGGTTCTGGTGGAAATGGGAATCAAACCAAATCACCTAGGGTGCTGACTGCGGCAACTTTTTTGTTCCCATCTTTATCTTGCGATACGAAATGTTTTGCCCACTCGGCGCGCTTTATTATTCTATACGCCGTCAGAACGCTTTTAGTCCCATGCACTGGTCCAGTGAAGGCAGTTCCACGAGACAGGCCTTCTGGCTCCAGATTAAAGTGACCGAGAATACTAGCGAAGCACAGTCAGAGACCTCACACCGCCAGCCCATCAGCCAGTCGGAGAAAATTGTCATCAGCTCAATTGCTGAAATAGTCACCATCTTCCGTCTCACCCTCCTTCTGCCTTGTCTTCAACTCCACACGCCCTCCCCGTAGCCCTCCACCACTCTCGCCCTCCATCCTATTCATTCATCATTCCGATCGCTCTTTCGGCCTTTATCTCCTCGCTCTCAATCCATCTTTCCCTCCAGCCACTCACTTATCAACCACATTTACCTAAACCCCCCCTCATCGATTATTTCTATGGTCTTCCACCATTTTCAACCATTATCCTCCTGGCTTTCGAATACAACCTCATCCTCTAGCCCCTCGTATGCCATCCCATGAGTCATCCTATGAGCTCTTCCTCTCTCTCTTCCCCCACCACCCGAAGGCTCCGGTGGAGTCTTCGTTATCCGTCCCCTTTGACCTCTACCATCCTCTCCTTCCACCCTCCTGCTGCCATTCGTCCATCTCACCCCTCTCGCCCTCCCATACCAAACTTTATCCATCATCATTGCCCTCCATATCTTTCCATCTTGCCCTCCTCATACTTCGCCCTCCATCCACTTCGCCCTCCATCCCCTTGTCCTTCATCCCCCTCGTCCGCTACCACCATCGCCCTCATCCACCTCATTCTTCATCCCCTTCGACCTCATCCCTCTTGCCCTCAATCCCCTCACCCTCAATTTCAATGCCCGTTAGCACGATCCCCATAATCCCCTTAACAGCTCCGTTACAGGAATCGGGAACCAATTACCAAGTAAATGTCAACACTGCAGGAAGCAGTTTACTGAAGCCATCGGATGCTTACCAGGGGAAAATGACGCTCCCAATCAGGGGAAACACTCCATAGATTTTCCAGTAGAATCGTCAACAAAATAATTTTTAATTTTGGATATTTTGTTATCTAGTGCAGATTCGGAAAACTCTCTCGTAAAAAACTAAGCTGTACTTCATCATAAATCATCAACTTTTCCCTTGTCTTTGGGGCTGTTCATGTCATTGGGTAAAGCTTCCAAGCCTTTGTCGTTTCCACCTACCATATAAACAGTATATTGCTCTGCTGGTGAGGTTATACACCTGATCCGTTTTCTTGGGTGAGTGTTCATTGCGACCAAAGTTGGTCGAGGTCCGTCACCGCTTTCTGTCTTCGATCTCTCCTACATCGGATGACAGGATACGTTATTTGTAAATAATTTGGCTTATATTTAAAGCAGGACCTGAGCCTGAATATTAAAACGTAGATACGTGAATGATGTCTTTCACCTTCCTAAGTAGAATTCAATATGATATTGTTGCTGTTCAATATTAATAAAATGAAGATACAAATGGATTCCGCCAAATACGCCTCACTGATTTGGATGAAGTTTTGCGTCCCCAATTTTTGCGTCCACGATTCTCTGTTGTCACTATTTCTATCCTGTTTTCTATCATTGCATGGTATTATTCATCCGATCCGCCCCACACAGCGTTGCAAATTTCATTAGAGAGTCAGGATATTTATTGTACTCAATTCCATATTAATAAGCCTTCAACGCTTATGATCATATTATGAAACTGAATATATAAATCCATGGCAATTTTTACACCAAATTCTATGCCGGCGGCTGTGATCAAATTCCAATTATATGCTCCGAAAATTTTAAGATCGTATAATCACGCCAAGATGTTGCCACCGATATCCTACTGCCGCCAGCGACAGGCCATCGCCCACTGTAATTAGAGAAGCTGTTATTGACTAGGAAAAGATTGAACGTTTTATAAGAAAGGCTCATCAGACGGGAGGGATAACAAATCGAAATGCGAAGTTATGAATATAGATACTGAATACTCTACGTCGAAATGTGATTTTAGAAATGAACAACTTACTGCCACAATGAAACACACAAAGTGGATAGCCTTTAACTCTTCAAGAAAGAAAATCGTTGTGATGAATTTTTTTCGGGATAATGTTTCTTGACGATGAATTTGTCAGTTTTTTACTTTGATTTTGTATAAAATCTTTGCAAAATACAATTCATTATGATTACGAAATACACGTTTAATCCTTCGCTTTTTATCTTTCCATGGCACTTTACGGAAGTTTTTGATGAGTAAGCCCTTAGAACGGCAAACAGGAAGTGGTTTGAATTTAATTCAAAATAAATCAAGTTATTAATCAATCTTGGAAAAATTATTATTTCCAGAGGACAATGAGGTGACTATACTCCGGTTATATATCCAGACATATAACAACGACGTATATAATTACCCCAAACTGCGCTTAAATAAAATCGCAGTTCATTAATCATCATTATTTCGTATTATCTGACTCTTGTCCTCTCATTCTCACTTATATTTACGATGGTTATTCCACTATCCGCTAGCCAGTCAACGCAGTCATTAACTGTGGCTCTTTTCTTCATGCATGATCCTGCCGACCTCAACCAAGCAGATCAAGCTAATTAAGAACATCATTCCGTGCGCTGGATAATATTAATTGTCATGAACACATAACTTGTTCGACTGATTGAGTCATAGATTATAATGCGTATGATAATTCAATGCATACAACGTATCAAAAAAACGGAAACACAAAAAACTATTCTGGGAATCAATATGAATTATTTTCTCTCAGCAGTCAGTAAATAAGATTCGGTTTTTCAGAAGCTTAGTTGATTATTGATCATCTCAACATCTGTTCATTTCTACCTGAATTTCTTTTTAACCAGCTGACGAGCCCCTTATGCTCTCAATCAACAGGAACCATCTTCAAATATTTTTAAATATGTTCGATGAACTATTTATTTTCATTGGCTATTTAATGGAATACGATGCTGATCATGATTTTCCAATAATATCCTTCTATATCCGGGAATAATCGGAGTGGTCTACACTCCTCACAAGTCATATGTTAGCTGGTATCATACCACTGGTACTCTAATATGGATTGAACTACGGGTAGCGGAACAACATCGAACAGAAGAAGGATGTTGTTTATTGATTGTGCATATACATTTTAATATAAATGTTAGTGTTTCAAGTTAATGATATAGAGCGGTCACAGTCTATCTCCAGATTTATATCCATCATCGACCATGAGAGAACAACGAAATTGTGCCTCTGGCTGTACTTTGATTCAATGTCACCCACCATTTACAAGATAACTCGATTAATGTTAATGATCAGAAGATGTTTTTTGAGGGTTTTTCTGGATAAAGAGCTTATCCTTAATGTTTACTTTCCATTTTAGATCAAAGTCGGACATCATATTCCTTGAGTTATTTGATCTGCTGCATGTAAATATAGTATGACTGAGCTACCCTCTGAAGCAGACTTACGGTGCCGTACCTAATCACTAGATTGGTGAAGCTTTTCTTCCACCCATCCCTAATAAATTACATCGGCCAACCCTATCGTGTTCTAACAAACTGATCAGCTCATTTTTAATCTTCAACGAACCTTCGTCCATTTCTCATTTCCTAAAACATGCCGAATCGAAGCATGATACAATCACGCGCAAAGAAATGACCTCCTTTGGCATTCAAATTCACAGGTTTCTTCAACCAAATTCACTTAAATTGTAACTTTATTGCCCGGAGAGAGAAGAACGGTTTTAATAACAAACGGTGGGCATGTTAGGAAAGTTTCGTAGCTCTGGTAATCGTTTTCAGTTAGCAATCTTTGGCCGAATAGTTGCTGAAACAACTCCGCTCGTTAATGTAAAGCTTCTGAGTCCATGAAGTATTGAAAAAAACGTGTATAGTAGGTTTCGCTGTTACAAACAGCGTACAAAACAATTGTTGTGAATACTCAACATGCTACCATATAACTTCTATAACCATATTGTTATGCATAACATGGGCAATAACTAACTCGTCATTTAAGTTAAACTAATGACATGTTTTACACCTCGATGTGTCATCAATGGACAACTCACAGTGCAAGAACAGATGATCAAGATGGAACAGCTACATTCGCTAGGTTGAATCCCACAGCAGGGGAATGGTGGACGGCAAAACGTCCCATTATACTCCTCTCATGCCATCACGCACACGCCTAAACTTAGGCCTTTAGCATTATGGGGCCAATCCAGAAGCCCCCAACACAAATTACACGGCATGAGTGAGGTCAGAGATCTGTGGCGGTGGCAAGGCTCAACTGCTTTCACATTTCCACCTCTAGCCTAGTTCCAGTTGCTGCACTGAGATGAAAAATTACTTGAATACTCTAGTACAGCCTGAAATAACTAGAACTTACCCGTTATAGAACGAGTCCTCAAACTAATTTCAGACGCCATTAACGATTACGTTATTGTTACTATAAATTTTTAGTATGGATTAGATTATTATGAATCGTTCGTATAAAGCATTACATATCTAGCTAACAGTAGAGATGCATCAGCTAAAAAAGACACGGACATATATTTAATTTCTAGCGGGTTTGGTTACAAACTTATGGTAAGCACCAATAATTGTAGTAGCCAGCTATAATAAATGCAAAAAATATATAGCTATTACATGCTCGCCACCCATGTCATCTCTTACAAATAATATTATATATATTTTTCAACAGTGCTAATAAATTATCAAAAATCACAATTATACTTCCCTTGTATAGATCGGCTAGAATTGCTAACAGATTAAACCCAATCCTGTGCATCACCCTGTTCAACGCTAGATAATTATTATAATGGAATATGATGAACTAAAGGGTTGATATTGATGGTCTAGACTCCGTGGCCGCAAATGGTTCCGAGAGTATCGTCCAGGGGTTCTGCGGAAATCCACAGAAATATGTAAAAAGTATTAATAAAAACGTTTGAAAGACAATAAATGTTGCAGGGATATGTAATACCACTTCATTCTTTCTTTCAGAGTTCAAAATGTTTGAAAGGTTCATTTTTTAAGACTGCAACAGTCTGACTATAAGTTAGTGTTAGTCAGTCAGTGATTTACCTACGTAGGGTAGGCATCTTACCAGTACTCATTACAGCGAGCCAGCTACAGCTCTTTAACGTTGGATGAGGTAAGAAGCGATTAGTGAGCAATCAGGTTTCATAAGGTGAGCATGTATTGCTAGGAACTGTCGATATTCAGAAATGTTGCGTTATTTGAATAGAAAACAACCCATCTCTGACGATGAAAACAGTGATAATAGTGAAACACAGACAAGTGCAAGTGGTGATTCAAAAGTACTTAGCAGGGCTAAAAAAATGCCTTCATAGTGATGCATATCCATCTCTCTTCCTCACATGGACTGATGACATTAAATATTAAATTCACTGAAGTCTCAACAGATGTCTTATGGATTTCAATACAAATTGAATATCAGACAATCACAACAAAGGCGGTGAACATTTTACTCGACTTCTCGTCATGGTATCTGTGCGAACAAGCTTTCTCTTGTTTATCTAATATCATGATTAAATCCAGAAACAGTCTTCCTTCCATCAATAACGAGCTGACAGTCTGTTTTGAAAAGCCAGCCCATGCGTCGCACTGAATTTTATAACTATTATAATATTATGGTAATGATATAT
>SDVV010005072.1:0-19541 GCA_016164225.1 Gammarus roeselii | reverse complement strand
GTATATATATATATTTATATATATATATATATATTTATTTATTTATATGAGCTAAGTCAAGATTGCCGTTTGGTTTAGCATAGCATTTTGTGAAAAACTTGCTTGATTAGTTGAGAGAGGTTCCAATTTATTCCGTCTCATCTGACGAGATTTTTAATGAAGTGACAAAAAATGAACACTTCTATTTCTCTGTTTGTTACTGGGATCCTAATAATAACCAAGTCATAGACCGTTATTTTGGATCCAAATTCCTTGGCAATGCAAGAGTGGTTGACCTTTTAGAAAGTTTCAAGTCTGGTACCAATAAATTGATTCTTGAAAAACTTATTCAAGTTTCCATGGACGGGCTCAACGTTAATTTAAAATTTTAGCAAGACCTGAAAACTGTCATCTATTGGTAATCCAGAAATTCCTTCTCTGGTTGATATAAGAACTTGTAGACTACATGTTATTTGTGGAGAATTTTTTTTCGGCTTCGAGAGCACAAGCTGGAAGATTGATTCACTTCTGAAATCAATGTTTTATTCATTTAATGAATCACCTGCAAGTAGATCCGATTACACTCAGATTACTGGTAGCACAAAATTTCCTTTGCAATTTTGCGGTACCCATTGGATTGAGGATTCTAAAATTGCAGATAGAGCAGTCTCAATCTGGGAACACATTACAGAGTATATTGAATTGACATCAAAAGGTCCTAAAAGCAAAATACCAAAATGTTCCTCTTTTGTGATACTTCAAAAGGCTGTCAAGAGCCCACAAGGATTGGGAGACTTCATGTATTCAATAATTTTGCCAAGTCTATGCAACCTTTTCTTGAAATGTTCAGAATGAAAAAACAATGGTTCCCTTCATTGAACAAGATCTAGGGTTACTGTGCTATATATAGCTACAAGCAACACAGTGATAACAAAAGAGAGTGTTAGTCTAGTCAAAACATTACTATGTGCACAAAAGCTTGAATCACAACTTTTGTTGTGTTTGATGACCTAGTGCACAGCGTGCTGGTCTTTCATTTCAGCAATGTTGGGTCTGATTCCTAGCTACAGACTATGGGTTTTTCCAATGATGTCATCACTGTGATCATTTAAATAAATTTTCTAACAATATTGTTGGTTTATTCTCTCTCTGAGAGCTAGGGAATATTTTGAGAAAATTTATGTTGCTGATCCAGAAAATCAATTGCCAGTGAAAAAAAACAACTATTGGTTTTGCAGCCAAAACTCGCCTCGCCTCAACTGAGTTCAGAGATGCAAAAATTGCTGAATTCAAACTATAATGCCAATCCTGCTGAAAGTCCATAATTCTTAAACTTAATAATCATTCATGCATGCCATGTAACTCTGAGCTGGTGTCACAGTTGTCCTGTTTCAACCCCCAAAACATACTGAATCATCCAAATTCAACTGTATCTAAATTTAAAGGAGTGTTGACCACAATGATTAAGCATCGGCTCCTCAAGGCAAGTGAGTGTAACGTCCTCTTGGTGCAGTATAAGTCTTTCATTAGGCTGGCAAAATTAGAGTTTCTCACTTTGGTTTCTCACCTTGGTTGCCTCAAGACCACCCCACACCCCAGCAAGGCCAGAGTGCAGAGCATGACAGGAGGCACAAATGCCACAGCAGGCCAGACTGCAAAGACCGTCAAAACAATGGAGCGGTTAAAAAACTGGAAATTTGTGCTACAGGCAACTGATCATACAGCAGTTATGTTGGTCACAATATAAAACATACACATACATATATACACCCATATATATATATATATATAGACTAAAAAAAAAATACATACATGCTTACACACGCATCCCTACAAATTTATTAAACTTCATCAGCCTTGTCAAAATCTAAAAATTCCTCGTACATCAGATCAGCAAGGGCTTGCTTATAGCGAGTGATATCTGTCAACTGCACTATGTCAGCAGGCAAGCCATTCCACACACCAACACATCGCACACTGAAGGACCTACTGCAGACATCAGAGGAGCAAGGAGGAAACGGCAGCTTCAGCCCATGACCTCTAGTACCAACTCTCGGAGCCAAAGAAAACATAGTTAGCAAATCCTCTGAGTTTCCATGCAAAATTTTCCAATGTTTGATCAGGTCTGCCCTAAGAAGCCGGCCCTTGATGGAAAACAAATCCAGGGTCCTCAAACGATCACCATAGTTCATGCCAGAAAGTCCATCAATATTTTTAGTCCATCTCCTCTGGACAGACTCCAGCAGCCTGCAGTCCCCACAATATCCAGTGTTCCAAATGCAGGATGCATACTCAATAAGGGGACAAATATGCGAAACGTATAGGGACAGCATAAATTCCCGCGACCTGCAAACAGTTGATCTCAACAAACAGTTGGCCAACCCACCAGCCTTTGCAGCCACCACACGAATATGATGGTGGTATTGGAGACTGGTATCCACACTGAGTTCCAAGTCTCTGTGTGTAGGAACCAACTTCAACACTCTGCCCTGCAAGATGTACTGGTTAGCTGGAACCAAAGCATCAAAATCAATACAACTTCTAAAGAACCTCAGCACAACACACTTATCTGGATTCAGTCCAAGGTTCCATGACCGTGCAACAGAGTCAACTGCATCCAACCCATTTTGCTGTGATTGGACACCTTGAGCGGCAGACTCAGTGTCCTTGCGCGAGTATCTCAAGTACAACTTGTAATCATCAGCAAATGCGTTGATGCGTGAACTTTCATGAGAGACCACTAGAGATGTGATTAATATAAATCAGGATCAACAGCGGCCCAAGGACAGAACCCTGAGGCACACCACTCGTCACAGCAACTGGACTGCTCACGCTGCCATTCACACAAACGCTCATCACTCTGCCAGAGAGGAATGTAGAGATCCAGGCTAGCAAAAAATTACAAACGCCTAAGGATTCCAATTTGGACAGGAGCACAGCATGACTCACCACATCAAATGCCTTTGAGAAATCCAGCATCACAACATCCACAATACATCCCTCATCAATCCACCTTCTAACATCATCATAGGTCAACAGCAATTGGTCCTCAGTGCTACGGCCTCTCCGAAAACCATACAGATGAGGTGATAAAATATTATTGCTCTCAAGGTACTCAGTCAACCATGATACAACCATTCTCTCCATTGATTTACAGCAAACTGATGTCAAGCTCACAGGCCTGTATTTCAGAGGATCAGTGTGGGACTTAGCCTTGAATATTGGTACAACCAACGATCTGCTCCAGGCTTCAGGGACCATTCCCGTCCTCAATGACTTTTGAAAAATCAAACAAAGAAGGAGGGAGAGCTCAACAACAAAGAAGATTTCTTCAAGTATCAAAATGTAAATACTCGGTTGACGTATTTTTGTTGTGAAATTCTGAATGGTAAAAATCAATATTCTGATCTGTAGCAATTCATGAAAATGATTTTCACACTTCCCCCATGGTCAAGCAACTGTGGAAGGAGGATTCAGTGTGAACGTGGACATCATTGAAACTAATATGCTACAGAGAATCATTGTTGCTCAATGGAAAATTGGTGATGGTGTGAAGTACTCTCATGAAGATGAAAAAAAAAATTCACATCTCAAAAATCACCATCACTGATATAATGATTCGCTATTGTAATGGTGCCCGCATTAAGTATGATCAGTATTGGGACCAAGAAAGGGAAGAATCCTAGAAGTCACATATATAAACAAAAAATTGTACAATTATAGAGGATCCAGGTAAGGAATGCTTTTCCAAAGGTAAATTGGAAAATGCTGCAGAGAGATGGTGAAAAATGAAGCGGATGAGCTGGCTGAGAAAGCAGAAAAGGTTAAAAGTATGTCTATGCTAGCCGAATCATATGCGTCTAGGAAATGATTGCTTGAATGTAAAAATATGATAGAAGCCACCATTTTAAAAATACAAAAAATTTAAGGCCATCTTAAAATATTTAAATTAGGTATTTTTTTCACTTGTGCAAACATAGCAAAATTATGTTTATTAAAAATTTGTAGTTTTTGTGGTTACCTTGGGTAATGTAATTTCAAGATTCACTCAATTTTATTATGTGTAATTGATTGTCTTTTTACATGAGTTTATGATGTATAAAAATTCACAAATTCATAGCAAATAAAGAAATAAATCCTGTTTAAATTAGGCACACAGGTCACACAAGTTTGGTAATTTTCGTTGTAATTTTAATGTAATCACTATGTATATTTTTCAAGTTGAATCATGCCAGAATTAAATCTAATGGAAGTTAACATTTTGATGAACTCCCACTTATAGCCACCAACTGCATTTTTATCAATCTAAATTATTCTTACCATTAAATCTATTGAGCCTTTTATGAATATATACAATTTTGTTTGAATTTTTTCTTTTCCAGTCCAAGCAAAGGAAATCAATTCTTGACTATGTCAGAGGAGAGAATTGTTTGTACATATTGTGTAACAGTTATGATTCGGTTTTGGGTCTCACAATTGAATCTGATTATTTCATCATTTTTTTCTGTCCTGTCGTAACTTATCAACTTCCTATATTTCTTGGGAACTTGAACTTCACTAATTTTTATTTCCCTCAGGGAGGTGCTAAACATCCTCGGGGTCCCCAGTAAAAAATGAAGAATATATACTATATAATTTGCCAAATATTACCAACTGCTAACTAAATTATTGATAAGGGGAATGAATTATGTAACAGTATTGGGAAAAATGGCATTCTTCAACAGTACTAATGCGCTAATGTGGATTTAAAAAGCCAGGGAATTTTTATATTAGAAGTCAGGGAAAGTCAGGGCATTTGAACTTCAATGATTATTATGAACCCTTTATGAAGTCTGATACCAAACTGACAAACTCAAATTGTTGAAAAAAAGACTCACAGTAAAAAAATCAAGATTACAAATTTCTGATAGTTCTACTGGATTTGCGACAAAAGAAACCAAATTTGAGGCTGTTTACAGCATGATAAGTACAGTATCAAATGAACTACAGCAAGTTGAAGGACCCATTTTTTTTTTAATTTTGCAAGCTCGCAGTGGGCACTGGAGGGTCAACGTGCTCATGAACGAGCTTCCACTTTGCTCCCACGAGGCAAACTTTTGCTACAATACTATTTCAAGACTAGAAGTCTGATCAACAACCCAACACTTAACCACATCCCCAACATTTACTATTAACGCCTCTTCGCGGTCAAGAAGAATATTTGCCCACCATTTTCCCTATGCATGGACAACCTACTGACCTTGCTAAACATCAAACAAAAGGCTATTACCTAAGCCTTCATTTTCCTGCCAAATTCTTAAAATTAAACACACCAACATGGATGATCAACCCACCACTGGTTAACCTAGACCTGTAAGTATATCCTAGAGCAACTTCTCCAACCAAAACCTACTGACTTGAGTTTCTAAGACTACCCAAGAAAGAATATTCAGAGCACCACCATAAATACACTGACAGCTCCAAAACCACAAACAAGTGAGAGCCTTTGCTGTGTGCGGGGATATCCCACGCTTGGCTACTCTCCCGCAAGAGGCCTCTGTGTTCTGCATGCAGAGTTTCAGGCACTCGAACTAGCCATCTCTATTGCAAGAACAAATTGTCTACCCAAACCTGTCATATTCTCAGACAACCTGAGTGTCCTCACTCAGCTCAGAACTTTGCACTATGAACACCCTGTTCTACGTAAAATGCAGCACAATCTCTTTATGATGTCCAAGAAGGGTCAAGCGGTCAAATTCTGCTGGATCCCTGGGCACGGTGGAATAAGAGGAAATGAGCATGGGGACTTGCTTGCTAAACTGGCGTCTACCCAGAAAAAACAATTTATTGCAATACATTACTGAGACTGGTTCCCTAGCATCAACTCCTATATAACATCCTGATGGAATGATGTGTGTCAACAGAGTGGACAAAAGATCCATGCAGTCAAATTCGTGGTTGGAGAACGTGAAACAAAGTTCTCCAACAGAAAAGACCCAGTGTTCATCAACTTCTTGTGCATGGGACACACGTGGATAACTCAATAATACCTAATGGATTTAGACATGGGACCAGACGTGCCACCATGCCCCTGTTACCACCAGGTGGTAATCAGCGTAAAACACGGATGGATTGTAATGCAATCGTAGCAGCCTGACAAGCCTTCTCAAATCCCCCTTGCAACCTACAAAGCTTACTCACTGATCAATCCTACCAGAAAATGCTAATCGCTTTTGGAAAACGTCACGGACTAATCAAAGCTGTGTAAAACCACTAGGTTTAAATTCTTCCCATTTCTGTATGCACCAGCTTGCATGTATATCACAAATGAAGAATTTTCCTCATAGAGGTTGCTGTTTTTGCGCACAAAAGGGTGTGAGGCTACCAGAAATGATGATCTTAGTACCCCACGAGAAGCGTGCGATGACTCGCATTGCTGCTTCAGTGGAAATGAAGACCAAATCAAATCCTTAGTGTTGATCAAGCTCTTATTTGGGGTTGGGGCTCTTGATTGATGATACAAAACTTTTTGAAAGTAGCCTTTCTTTTAATGGGTGCTCAATTGTTGTGTGGTAATGCATGAAGATGGACAAAGTGTGAGCAATGAATGATTGCTGTTTTTAGAGCTAGTTCAGTATAATTTAGGTGCAAGAGTGATGTCTTTTAACTGTGTTCAACAGCTGGTTAAACCAAGTTATATGCAGAAAACAGTGTCAGGTGCTTAGCCTGATGGTTGTGGATAAAATGGTGTGTGCAATGGGGTTGAGCATGGTTGGCACATAGTGGGGCAGCAAGAGCGTGTCAGTTTTTGGGATAAGCAAGATGCTGGTGATGATGTGAGAGGCTTGGCCTTGGGGCTGTAGACGATGAGTGGAGCGTGTGTGGCAGTGGCTGTGGGCTCTTCATTCCAATAGACACTTTTAAACTGATTTCTCATTAACACATTTGCAGAAACACCATTGACATAGTTTTTCATACCCTTCTGATTACTACTTGGTTTAAATGTGGAAATCTCCTTAGTTTGTTTTGACCACCCTCTATTACATGCATGCTACTGGAATCCCAGGAGTGCCTCCACAACACAAAAAAAGGATTCTAATGTGGTCAATAATTGACATCACAAGAAGGAAGACTTATATTCTTTAACAGCGTTAAAGATAATGCTTGTGCTGGAAAAATTTCTTAAATTAAATTTTTTCTATTGCATCATTGAGTACAATAGATGGTCTAGCAAATAAATCCTGAAGACTACGATATGTGACTTCATATTGTGTCAACGAGTACGATCGATGGCATAACATATGATGCATCAATGGATGCAATCAATAGTCTAGCTAATGATGCATCAATGAGTACGATCAATGGCCTAACATATGATGCATCAAGGGTGTGATGGATGGTCTAGCCAATGATGCGCTAACAAGTACGATCAATAGCCTAACATATGATGTATCAATGGGTGCGATCAATGGTCTGGTCAATGATGCATCAACGAGTACAATCAATAGCCTATTATATGATGCATCAACGGGTGCAATGGATGGTCTAGCCAATGATGCGCTAACGAGTACGATCAATGGCCTAACATATGATACATCAATGGGTTCAATGGATGATTTAGCCAATGATGCATTAACGATTACGATAAATGGCCTAACAAATGATGCATCAACGGGTGCAATGAATGGTCTAGCCACTGATGCATGAATGAGTGCAGTAGATGCTCTAGCCAATGATGCATCAACGAGTGCAATAGATGGTCTAGCAATAATTCATCGCAAGTACGATAGATGGTCCAGCAAATGATGCATTGGCAAGCATGATAAATGGTCTAACAACCAACACTTTTAGACCAAAGATATGTGACTTACTGCAATTTTAGAAACTATGATTACAATAGTTGTACTTTTGATTTCTTCTAATATTTAGACTAAGAGCAATCTTTCAACATTTTCAAAACATATTTCAAATCCCTGAAATGAAGATCTTTCCAATGAAAATGAAAAACAAACTTTTAAATTTGAATCCCTAGAAAAAAATTTACTACTGCTGATCATTTAGTTTATTTCATACTCATTCTTTATGAATAGGCCAATTTTGTTTGCATTAAATCATTGAATTAGCATTACCAGGCAAATATTCCAGATAATTGTATCACCCTTTCTTTCTGCTGAACAATTCACTCAAGCGCTGACCTTCTCCCCTGTTGCCAGTTTTCACAGGTCGTTTTTGTTCCCATCATTCAATGTTCGCGACCTGCACACTGTAGATGATGGAATACTGCGTCACTTGGATGCTGAGTTGGAACGCAATGACACGCAACTGCTGGTTGCTCACTTCCTGGGAGTAGATCATGCGGGCCATCGCTATGGGCGTCAGCATCTGCGTATGGCAGAGAAACTGCGTCAGTTGGATGGGGTGGTGAGGTGAGCTGTGTATTGAGGTGGAATGTCTTGTAGCTGCTATAAACATAGTTCTACACAATAGGGTTGTGCTGCTGCACAGAGAAGCTGCTACATTTTGTTGTAAGAGCAGCATGACTCAATTATGGTCATTGCTAATCAATGAAGTATACATACTCATCCCAGAAATTGTATTTTAATCAATCAGGTTTTTGTTCATGGTCACATAGTAATGTCAAGCAAAACACAATTATTAAATTTCTTCAAAAATAAATTGGAATTTTGTCTTCATAATTGTTTATTTTGGTTATTTCTCCTTGGAATACTGATGTTTGTAAATGACACATGACAAATATATATTCATGCAAGTAATGGCTTCTGGTGTGCAATACTTATTGTTCTTCAAACTAATTGGTCATACAATTTTGACCCTTTACAGCAGAATAAACAATAAAAAGAAAGTATGAACATCATATTGTTTACTGCAAATGCAACAGTACTTGACTCTGCTCAAGTAATATTGGTCCAATTAGCAAGCAGTCTTTAATTCTTCTTGATTCCAATCTTGGTCAGAAGTCATGAACAAGTGACATGCAGTTTTGATGATGAAAATCTTGCAGTCATGTGCTATGGCGAGCCTCATGGCATCAGTGACAAAACTTGAGGCAACACTGGGTGTCAGCTATATAGCATGATGTGAGGCACCTCTTGGCGTCAGCTACGTAGCATAACGTGCCTCTGAAGGTGGGATAGCTTAACACGTCTCTAAGGGTGAAATGGCTTTATACACCTCTGAGGCTGAAATGGCTTAACACACCTCTGGAGGTGAAATGGCTTAACACACCTCTGTGGGCAAAATGGCTTAACACACCTCTGTGGGTGAAATGGCTTAACACACCTCTGTGGGTGGAATGGCTTAATATACCTCTTTAGGTGAAATGCTGAACACACCTCTGAGGATGAAATAGCTTAACACACCTCTGAATTTGAAATGGCTTAACACACCTCCGAAGGTGAAATGGCTTATTACACCTCTGAGGGTGAAATGGCTTTACACACCTCTGAAGGTGAAATGGCTTAACACGCCTCTGAGGGTAAAGTGGCTTAGCGCCCCTCTGACGGTGAAATGGCTTGATGACCCTTTTAAGGTGAAATAGCTTAACACACCTCTGGAGATGAAAAGGTGTAACAACCCTTTTAAAGTGAAATTTCTTAACACACCTCTGAGGGTGAAATGTCTTAACATCCCTCCGAGGGTGAAATGTCTTGACACCCCTCTGAGGGTAAAACATCTCAACACCCCTCTGAAAGTGAAATGGCCTTTAGGGTGAAATGGCTTAACAAACCTCCTAGGGTGAAATGTCCCAACACACCTCTTAGGGTGAAATGTCCCAACACACCTCTGAGGCTGAAGTGTCCTAACACACCTCAATTAGCAGCAGTCAAAGAAACTGTTGAGGCGACCCAAAATCAAGTGAAAGAACTCTCAAGTGCACCTAGACTCCAATTTTGCCAAGAAGCGTTCAGCTCTAGACGCTGAGACAAACGATCGTATTAAACCGATAGAAAACTTTGTAAATGATAGCAAGTCATTGTACACAACTGTAGTTAGAAGGAGGCAGTCATGCTGTGACAATGCAAGACACGTTGGACCACAATCTCACCACTTTTGACCCATCACACGTAACTGCTTCGATGTGTTGCCCAATGAAATGGACTCTCAGAATACAGAGGAAATTATTGTGATTTTGATTACAATGTCACCTCCTTCAAATCAAATCAGCAAAAAGGGGAAATTCAACTGAAAATGCTTGGCACAGCTGATTTGAAAATTGACAAGGTCAAAGGTATAATTACAAAGGAAATGATACATTCACCTAAGCAAATTATAATACAAGTTGGAGCTAAAGACGTGTCACAGACAGAATCGACATGGAAAAGGTATGGAGCCATGCTTAACAACTTCAAACCTTCACAGGCAAACCTCCATGTCAATGGCATCCTGCCCCATTCAAACCAAAGTAGATACAAGTTGAGATGATTTCACAAAACAATTGCCTAACAACTTTCTGCAAAGCCCAGAAATTCTCTTTCTTGGATCATTTGGTTACGATGATGCCATCGAAAACATCCTGAAAAATATCAGCGCTGGACTTGTCAACAAAAATAAGTCAAAAACATAAACGATATCATACCAACAACTCTGCCAGCAGTGCCCAAACAAACGACCACTGCCCATTTCAACACAAGATACACAACAAATACAAGTGCCCATCAAATCACCACCACAGATTCTATCAAAACAGTTCCTGTCATCAATCCAGTCCAAGTTAGAGGCAGTAGTCGCAGCTCCGCTAACACAACCCATGTAAACAAAATGAAAGTCTTAGCTCCGACACAAAAACTCAGAGTAGAAGCAAAATAAGTCAAGCAAATCAAGTCAATATGACTAACGGTACTCTCAAATGTTACTACCCAAACACTAGAAGTCTCGGAGACAAAATCAAAGAATTATGTATCCTTGCATTGAAGGAAAGTATTGACATAATAGCAATCACAGAATCGTTGATGATATTGAGACCCAGGTATTATTTAGGCAAATTTACTCTTCCGGGTTACTCACTATTTCACATAGATGGACAAGGCCAAGAGGGCGGAGGACTGCGGTTGCTTGTGAAAAACACTGCAAGTATTAGAAGTCACCATTCTAAAAAACAGGCATGACATAGTATCAATCCAAGTAGTTGGTAAACATATAAAATGTCAAATCACTCAAGTCTATTGCCCCCCTAAAAGCAAGGTTGCAGATGATATCAATTTTAACAACATCCTCATCAATGTTGTCACAACACAACACAGTATTGTGCTTGGCAACTTCAATATCCCCAACATTGATTGGGAATCAGACAAATGCACTGCCACCGGAAGTGCATTCGTGCATGACCCAAATGGTGAAGACACCTACAAGAGGTAGCACAACATTCTTGATCTCCTATTTAGTGGAAGCTACTCATGTCACGAACGTCAAAGTAGGCAAACTTTCAGAACTAGTGACCACAACTGTATCCACTTTTTGATGGAGCTCCAGTTAAAAACATCAAAAAACTGTGAAAAAGTCCCTACCTTCAGATTAGCTAATTTTTTATGGCTTAATAGAGTCAATGGCATCAGAAAAAAAAAAATGCGGACAAGATGTCAATCAATCGCTTGACTATTTCTTGACTGCACTTAAAAATATCGAACATGAGCATATCCCGTGCAAAAACAGGCAAACAGCAGTCTATCAGCCCAAGTACTGGAAAGGCAAATTGCAGTGCCTTCATTCACAAAAGAATGAAAGCATTTGATGAAGCAGAAACATCCACATGAGGACGTAGCAAAAATGAATACAAAATTAGCAGATGAGATCTAAAGAGGGTCCTGAAACGTAAGAAGAAAGATAAGGAAAATGAAATAGCTACCAATGCCAAAACTAATCTGGAACAATTTTTTAGTGATATATGAGCAAAAATAAATCAAAATCTGTAATAGGTCCTCTCGAGAATGACGTTGGGAGCTAGAAATGGACGACATCAAAATGAGTGTTCTACTTGATCAATACTTTTGTTCTGTACTTATGTTAGAGAAGCAGAATATTCCTAATCTTGAGGGAATTATAGCGGCAAAACTTTTCCCCCACCAAAGTTATTGATTGTATAGATTAATTGAAAGTCACCAAATCTCCAGATCCAGACTAAATTCATCCCAGAATTCTAAAAGAGACTAGAAACGAAATCATCAAACATTTATCAAACATTTTAACCTAATCTCTCACAAATGGTACCTGCCCCTCTAAATGGAAAGAAGCCAATGTTACCCCAATTTCTAAAAAAGGGGACATAAAAGTGGCCTGGCAACTAGGGTCCAATTAGTCTTACCTTAGTCATCGGCAAGTTGATGGAAAGTTTTATAAACAGATCAAATTTCAGAGTTTTTCAAATCAAACAAATTGATTGGCAACTCCCAGCATGGCTTTGGACACAACCATTCCTGTCTTACAAATCTGCTACTCTTTTTCAGACATATAATTTAAATCCACAACAGAAAATCTCCAATCTATATCATTTACCTTGACTTTCAAAAGGTCTTTGATCAAGTCCCCCACAAGCACTTAATGAGTAAATTGCAAGCATCCATATTCGAGGCAAGCTTAACTACTGGATAGAATGCTGGCTTACGGACAGACGGCAGCAAGTTGTACATAACGGAGCTTCCTCCCCCTGGTGTAATGTTACAAGCGGCGTGTCTCAAGGATCCGTGTTAGGGCCAGTTCTCTTTATAATATTCATTAACAATCTCAATAGCAACGTAGTATCAAACATTGGCAAGTTTGCAGACGATACTAAGGTTGGAGGAAAAGTGCAAACTGAACTAGAGTGTCAGCAGATCCCCCTAGACTTGAACAAAATTGTTGATTGGTCAGAAAAGTGGCCAATAAAATTTAATGTAGACAAATGCAAAGTTATGCACATAGGTCCTAATAACCCCAAACACGAATATTCAATGTCTGGAAAGAAACTCATTCCCGTCACAGGAGAGAGAGATTTAGGTGTCATCATTAGTAACGACTTGAAAAGCGTCAAGGAATGTAACGATGCTGCCAAGAAAGGCAACAAAATGCTAGGTATGATATCCTGCACTAACTTGTACCAAACTAACATAGTATCTCAAGTTATTTAATGCATTTGTTAGACTGCATCTCGAGTATGCCGTTCAATTCTGTTCTTCATTCCTTAGAGAAGACGTTATTAAACTTGAGAAGGTTCAACGTAGAGCTACCAAACTCATCCCCTTGCTGCAGAATAAATTGTACAGAGACAGGCTTTGTGAATTCAATTTTTATTTGCTAGAGAAACGTTGAGTCAGAGGCGACATGATAGAAGTGTGGAAGATTATGAAAGGTAAGGAAAACGTTGACTAAGCAAGTCTTTTCACTCTAGATACAAACGGAGTGACTAGGAACAATGGATACAAATAATTGGGAAACATTTCTCACTTGACATCACGCGCAATTTCTCTACTTATTGAGTTTTTGAAGGATGGAACAAACTTCCAGCGGAGGTTGCAAACAGCAATGCAATCAAAACGTTCAAGTCGCGGCCTGATAAGCTCAACATAAATTGCCAATAAATAGCTAAACTGTTCCCTTTCTTGATGTTATAACAACAGAAATGGCACTTGGAGCTCACTTAGACGTTCTACTTCAGAACTAATCCTCTTGCTATCAAAAGGCAACCTAGTTTGGGCCAATAGGACTTGTAGACATTCTACTCCAGGACCAACCCTCTTGCTATCAAAAGGCAACCTAGTTTGGGCCAATAGGCCTATTGTTGTCTTCCTACACTTGTAAACCTCTGAGGGTGAAGTTTATCAACACCCCTCTGAAGGTGAAATGGCTTAACACCCCTCTGAAGGTGAAATGGCTTAACACCCCTCTGAAGATGAAATGGCTTAACACCCCTCTGAAAATGAAATGGCTAAAAAAACCTCTGGAGATGAAATGGCTCAACAACCCTCTGAAGGTGAAATGGCTTAACACACCTCTGAAGGTGAAATGGCTCAACACACCTATGAAGGTAAAATGGCTTAACGCGCCTCTGAAGGTGAAATGGCCTAATACACCCTCGAGGGCGTGATAGTTTACCGTTCCTCTGAGGGTGCAATAGTTTGACGCACCCCTGAGGGTGCAATATTTTAACACATCACTGAGGGCCCAATAGTTCCATGCACCTCTGAGGGTGCAATAGTTTAACGCACCTCTGAGAAGACGATAGTTTAACGCACCTCTGAGGGTGCAATAATTTAACGTACCTCTGAGGGTAAGATAGTTTAACGCACCTCTGAGGGTGCAATAGTTTACCGCACCTCTGAGGGTACAATAGCTCAATGCACCTCTGAAGGTACGATAGCTCAATGCAACTCTGAGGGTGTGGTAGCTTAATGCACCTCTGAGGGTACGATAGCTTAATGCACCTCTGAGGGTATGATAGCTCAATGCACCTCTGAGGGTATGATAGCTCAATGCACCTCTGAGGGTATGATAGCTCAATGCACCTCTGAGGGTATGATAGCTCAATGCACCTCTAAGGGTGGGGTAGCTCAATGCACCTCTGAGGGTATGATAGCTCAATGCACCTCTGAGGGTACGATAGCTCAATACACCTCTGAGGGTACGATAGCTCAATGCACCTCTGAGGGTGGGGTAGCTCAACGCACCTCTGAGGGTGAGCTTAACGCACCTCAACATAAGAATTGTTAGGAACAATTTTTTTTAGCAGGAAAATTCTTCAATAATTTAGATATTCTGAGTTACCAGTGTTAATTGATTTGCTGCAGCTGTAGCTACATAAAATTGTTGGTTTTAGTTGGTTTCTAGGTTCATTCTAAATTGTAGCACAGTTAGCTTACAAACTTTACTCCTCTTTTAATGTTTTGTTTTCACTTAATAATATTAATAATATAGCGATATGTGTCTATAACAGCTATTTGGTCTTTATATGCAATATGATTTATCTACTGGATATGATTGACATCCGAAATTATATTTATAGACGTGTGATCAATACTACCAATAGTTACTCTCCTAGCCACCTGTGCTGTAGTTACAGAATTCATTCAACAGGCGTGTAGCGCGAACCATATCCAACGAGACTCTACTGGTTGTCATGGGAGACCACGGCATGACAGCGACGGGCGATCATGGGGGTGACTCTCCTGACGAAGTGACTGCAGCACTCTTCGTCTACAGCCCGGGTTTCTTGAGACAAAGCAGAGACTCGGAAGGTGGTGAAGCGGTTGCTGCCACCCATTGGTCAGCTTCACCAGCAGTGGTGCAGCAAGTTTCTTTGGTACCGACCTTGGCACTACTGATGGGTGTACCTGTTCCTTACTCTAGTGTGGGCAGCGTCATTCCCTGGATTTTTGGCGGAAGGAAGCAGCAGTTGGCAGCTCTTGACCTAAATGTTAAACAAGTGCATCGGTTTCTTCTCCACTATGCTGAGAACACCTCAAAAAATGTTTTTCCAAGTACAATGTGGAGTAAATTGCAGACAATTATACTTGATATCGAAAAATCAAAGTTGAATCAAATGAATGAAAGTGAAAACAACCGTTCATTATCCGAAGTCATTGAGAATGCTAATATAGATACAGAAACCCAATTTAAAATAAAGCTAAATATGTATGAGGAATATCTTACTGTGGCCAAAAGAATGTGCGAGGAAGTATGGGCTACTTTCAACATTAATGAGATGGTCGGTGGAATTACCCTTATGACTATCACTATAGTGAATTTGTTTGTCAATGTTTTATCACTTAACAAAAACGAAGAAACTCTTTTTTATTTTCTTAAGGGTAATAGTATTTTATTTGTCATCATTATTACTACACTCTTATTGAAGAATTTACTTCCATGGCCAGTTTTATGTTACATACCTTCATTGTTCAGTGGTGTTGTGGTTGTGTTCCATGTCAGCAAAATAAGTAGTTTGAGTTTGTATGCTGCATACAAAGATTGTATTCCAATTCTGTTATTTTTTATCATTTGCATAGGAAACTTCTCGAATAGCTATGTTGTGAGTGAGGACTCAGTTATGGCTTTTAGCTTAGCATCTCTGTTTGTCTACCAAACTCTTAAACTGCTCCTTGTTCACAAAACTAAGACTTTTGAAAGAGGAAAAATCAGAAATGTTGACTCCATTTCTAATTTGTCAGGCATTGTGGCCATAGTGATTTGCTTTGTGAGCTGCTCTGCATTACGATGGAGCCAAAACTTTTATCGGTGTAGAGAGGAGCAACATCTCTGTTCCAACACAACCTCTCACCTTCCCTTGTCTAGTGTAGATTCTGTTCTACAGAACTCTCGTTTCTTCACCGGCCTCACAATACTTATAGTGCTTGGTTACTTTCCACGCTATTGGTTTAGCGTGTGCGGCAACCTAAACGGTCCTCGTGCGTCAGTTTTAGTGGGTCGGTTTGCAAGCGTTCTGTGCGCCCTTTGTGTTACTGCATATTGGGCCCTTGAAGCAGTGCCTCGCCCCACGGCCCTCATCATCGCTTACACCAATTATGCTCCCCGAGCTGTTTTTATTGCGGCAGCCTTATCATGTCTGATCCTCTTCATCAAACCGTTGATGATCTACCGACTGGAGAGAAACAACCGTCGGTCGATCCATTCCTCTGATCCTGATGAGATCATCGCAGAGGTTTTTCAGAAGCTGAAGGCCGAGTATGGCCGAGACGGGCATACCACCCAGACCGACGGCCCGCCTGTTGTGTATGGCCTCGCCACTGCTCTTTCGGCCCCACTCCTGGCTGTGGTGGCGGTGGTCGTGCCTGTGCTCGTCGTACTGCTCGGTGACGGGATGGCGCCCTCGGTTCTGCTCGTCATCATTGTTACGGTCGGCTATATTATGTTGCACTCTCTCGCCTGCTGGCACAGTCCTATGTTGGGTAAGTAAAGTAATACCAATGCCATATTGCTCAATTTTTTTGCAAGTACAAATTTCAGTAGCTACCTATGTAAAATTAAATGTAAAATTCATTGAAAAAAAAAAATTATCTTCTCTTCAAACAAATGAATTTCATGCCAGCTATTGCAATATATGTCTTCGATCAAATTTATAATATTTTACTAGACATTTTTGTTGATACTATTGATTGACTGAAATCGTTTCCCTGCCTCCTATAAACCAGTGTTCATTGTGAGGTTTGGACTATTTCATATTTAAACTTCACCCGCAATTTCATTGTGCTTTGTAATAAGGTAGTTCAATTTTTAAAAAACAATGAAAGGATAATTATATCTCACCTTTGTGTCTCACCTTTGCAGCCCCCCACAGCCCCAATAGCCCCGCCCACAGGGCACGCAGGCATGGGAGGCAGTACACCTCAGCGCACCAGCAATCAAAATGAACAGCACTGTACAAGCACTGCAGCAGGACGCTGGTCAGAATGCGCTCAATAGGTCCAAAGAAAACAAAACAATGAAGACAGTCAACAACTGCACACAACTGTCGGCAACACAAACAAAGTCACAATATCACATCAAATTGAGTCTAGCAAAACTCACACAACACAATATCACATCAAATTGAGTCAAGCAAAACTCATACAACACTGCCCCCAATTCCTCCGCCAGGGCCCTCTTGAAGCCGCAAAGTGAATCACACTGCACCACATCAGCGGGCAGCCGGCTCCAAATCTGCACACAGCAAGAATAAAAGAATCTCCGTTTATAGTCCGTCTGACAGCGAGGAACTACCAGCTTGAAAGGATGCCCACGTGTGCCAACATCCGGAGCTCTCTCAAACAGAGCAGACAAACCTGAATCAACAGAACAACGAAAAATCTTCCAACACTTCACAAGATCAGAACACAACAACCTCCCCCTCACAGAAAACAACTGTATTGCTTTGAGCCGCTCACCATAGTCCACTCCACCCAGCTCTTCAATCTCCTTGGTCAACCTCCTCTGCACAGACTCGAAGTCTCAGATCCCCCAAATATCCCACATTCCAAACACATGAGCAGTAGTCCAAGATGGGTCTTATATGAGTAATAAATAAAGAGACTATGAAAACAGAACGCCTATTGACAGAAGAGCGGAGCAGACTGGTCGCCAGAGTGGAAGCCTTTCTTACAACACTCCTCACGTGGAGATGGAACCGCAGCCTTGTTGCCAATAAATAAACATTTTATTTGAAACAAGCAATGAACTCGTAATACTTCTTGTGTACCTGTGTCCAAACCTCAGATAGTTGGCTTACAATTCAGACTCTTCTGTATTACAACATTCAAACCCCTCTGTATTGTAAAACAAGATAAGCATTATAAAACATCCTGATAGAAGAATTGAGGATTGATTTTAATCCTCATGTTGCTGTGCATTCAGAACGCTACTACATTGTATAGCAAGATGAGCATTATCTATCATCCTGATGTTAGAATGGAGGACTGATAGCTATTGATAGACGTTGTCGTTTATCCTTAAAGTCCCTTTCATTTTTTACAATTGTTGCTGCCTACTGCAGATAGCGTCATGCGGCTTCGTTGGATCAACCCAGTGGTTTGGTTTGTGCTCAGCCTTCATTGCTTCTACGCTTTGGGTCACCAGACAACGTTTCCAACCATCCCTTGGTCCGCAGCGTTTGTCGGGTTCATTGATACCACAGGAGGGAGCAGTAAGTATAGCTACTTTATTCGACAGTATACCGCCACTTTGATCGAAATAATTGTGTATGTAATTAGTCACCTAAATTATAGTTGGTGAACAACGAGCACATTTATCGGACTCTATCGTTTTGACCCTGTTCAGTTTCTGTTGAAGATATATTTGTACCTAGTTCACGTGCCAACATTGTGTTTGTAACACGTAACATTTTATTTGTCTCTATCCCAGGTGGCACTGTGATCCCCATCCTGTTAGTGAGCCTGCACACGTTTGCTGGACACTTTTTGATTGGCTTCCTGTTGCCTCTGTTAGTCATCTCACCCCTTACTATGGCAGTCATGTTCCCTTTGCTTCGCAAAAACAGGTTTGTCTAGCATTTAATCAATAATAATTTACCAGGCTATTAAAAAGATTAGAGAGATAATTTCAAGGTATAGGTCAGAGAATTCCTTCAAATCATTTCCACAAAAACTAGTTTGTTTCAATTACTGTATATTCTGTATTGCACTGTAATCAGTTAGGGGAAAAGTTTTCATCAAAGTATCAGACAAAATCATTGTGTAATCAAAAGGAATGTATTTATCGTGATGTTTATCAATGACAACATAGGAGATGTAGTCACCAAAATTTACAGTAGTGTTACAGGAGTTTTAGTTACAGTTAATACTTCTTATTGACATTCAGATTAACTGGTCACAGAAAATCGTGTGTCGTGGAAAGAATTAGGCAGTGACATTTCCAATGCATTGAGTTTCATCAATACATTCCTGTGGAGTTAATTATCATTTCATATTCTGAAATGATCAGGACAACAAATCACAAATCAATGCAAGGAAATGTACAACGTCTGAAAATAACGTGGGCCTATGTTGATGGCGTTCATTGAATTAAGTAGTTAACACGTGTGTGTGTGTGTGTGTGTGTGTGTGTGTGTGTGTGTGTGTGTGTGTGTGTGTGTGTGTGTGTGTGTG
>SDVV010005071.1:0-19543 GCA_016164225.1 Gammarus roeselii | reverse complement strand
TATATAAGTGTTGAAGGAGGCTGCAAGCGGACACTGCTTTTTATGTTCTTTATATAGAAATATTTCATTATAATATGAATATATTTAAAACGATCGATTAAAATGATCTCCACCACCTCATGATAATTATAAACGCTTAGAAATAATCTGCACTTAACAAGAAATGCATGTTGAGCAAGGATCCATGGTTTTATAAAGGGCGGGTGATAAAGAGGAATGAAAATAATTAAAGTATTGACTGTATCGTCATACCCCCGCGTGCCATTGAGGCATAAGCATCGAAAATATGACTGTATGATTACATCTCTCGTTAATTTTTTACCATTAACTGCAGGTCAATGGTCCTAAGGTTAAAATGGTTTAATTTTCAATGAAACTGTAATGAAACAAATTAAGGAGAATTGTATCTGTGTATTTTGTAAGTTGTTATGTGGGACAATCGACTCATTCCTTTCAATCGACTAAAAAATATATGTAAGGACATCATTTATCACTATAGGGAGACTCTTTCCCCCCCACTCTCTTTAATATATAGGGCAAAATTCACCATTGAAATATTCGATAATATAATGTTCATAACTACTGCTGGGTTGCGTATTAATGGGGATATATTGTAACACATGTTTTAGTGAGTCATGCCAAAGTTATCGTATACAAGATCTCAGAATACAGCCTGAACATCAAGTTCAAATCAATTCATAAACAAGGAGGGTACAAAACATAGATTCAAACTAAAAATGTAAACAATTGGTTCAATTCTACCGGTCAAGTAATTTTGCCTGCAGGTTGGGTTTATTGTGAGCTATCCCCGGAAATGTAAGAATGGATTGGCGAGTCTGATAGCAATTCTATGATCAAATTTATTAATGGTTCAGTGATGTTCAAGATCTCCAAAGAGCGTTGTTTCAAATGAATCTCTTGTGGCACTGGACTATTAGGAGATCCCCTTTATTGAAAGCTAATATGCCGATCTCGTGCCAAAGTTTCTGTTATCAAACTACGTACTGGCATATTTGGTGTTATCAGACAAAATCATGCTCTGGTGGCAGAGTTTTAAAATAATTTTACTTTTGCAAGCGAACTCGTGCCTCCAATATATGATAGAAAATCACCTTTACATTTTATTTGGAAATAAAAATTTTAATCTGGGCGCTCCGGGCGGGGAAAATGATGAAAAACTCGGTCATTCGGGGAAAAAAGTCTGAAAACGTCTGTCATTTGGTTAAAAAGGAGCTGAACGAGTTACAAATTCTGTCAACGCCGTACTATTGCAATGAAAAACACACTCAAGAATCCTGTGACCGAGTCGGCGACTGACGGACTCGGTGAAAAAAAGAGCTAGCAGTTTAGCAAAGTTGATCAAAAACGTGCTGGTACGATGGTAAATACACTCAGTGCTCTCGCGATACTGGCCGATTCGGTCATAAATTAGCTAGCATCGTAGGTAAGTTAATGCATCAAAAACGTATTATTGAAATGTTAAATACGATAAAGGATCTCGCGACTGAGTCAGTGAGCGACCTTATTTTTCAAATAAATAGCATTGTAGCTAAGCTGATCGAAAAATTGCTTTTACAATAGTAAATGGTAAAGTAACTGACTGATCCAATCGATCAAAAATGTGCTAGCCGCGTAGCCAAGTCGGTGTGGGGTATCGTGGTATTTGCAAGATTTACATTGAAAAAACTTTGCGCTTGCGGCGCTAAAACTGAGATTCAAATAATTTGCGCAAAGGTATTTACTATTATTATATCCATCACCCCCTTCGATAATTCTGAGGATACATCTTTTATTTGACTAATACATTTATTATCCAAAATGAATACCAATCAACGTTTTCCTCGTAAGCCAAATATCCCAAAGAATGAATCGCGACTGCGGCGGGATAACTTATTGAAAAAGTGGGTTGGCTGTACATATTTTTTACATAAACTATGCATGTGCTTATCACAAATACAAATGCTCTCCACCTAAATAGTACCAACAAAAATTCGCGCCTGCGGCTTAACTTATGTTTATAATTTTGCCTATATTTCTTCAATGATATAAGGTATATACCAATCTTATATTATACATATGAATTAGTTAACTGCAAATAAAGGTAATAAACAGGTTCTACAATATATGTATTTGGCTATACATTATATACTGGGAGTCTACAATTTGTAGCTTTTCCAGAAATTCTGTTACGAAAATTTTGTCCCCCCAACCCCAATGCCAAACCTCTCGGGACATCCATGATTTCAATACTCTTACTAAGCTGCATATTAAATTACGTTTAGTTGACAAAGTGTTTCAAAAATACCGTATTAGATATGTGACATTATTCAAATGTTATGAACTGGCGAGCATTTTCCGGCATGACTTATATCATGATAAATCTAATTATAATGTTTTGCCAATGTGCAATCAAGATGAGTAAATGCTTAGTATTTCTTCGACTACCATGATATTGTCATTTTGACTGTAAGATATTCGTTCTCATTTATAATAGTTGTCAAAAAATGTTGATTACCCTAAACCGTTGTAATGACCAGTCACTTGTGTCTCAGTATATTGACTAGGAACCTTATCATTTTGATTAAAACAAGTCTATTTTGATTACAAATGTCAGTCGTACCTACATGACTAACCAATCATAATCATTCTGACAGAGCAGGCTATTATGATAACTGTCAAAATTTATCAATATGATTTACTGGTTAGTCAAGCTGCAATCAATATGATGATCTTGTAATATTGATCACCAATTGTTTTCATTTTGATTGAGATACTTGTCACAATCCCTTGATTGGCTTCATCATGACGCATTGACGAATTTTACTTTTCTCAGAGTGTTCGTTAGCCCCCTACTGCTGTTTAATTGCCCCGCACCTCTGTCGTGACATCAATTTCCCTATGCCTACGTCCTGTTGTTTAATAATGCACCTCAGTACCGTCTTGCCATTAGTAGCTCACAGCAAACTCCGTGCCGTGTAATTGACCAGCACCTCCACAGTGCCCCTGGTCGCTTCTTCGCCAAAGTCGTGTCGTTTAATTATTTCACAGCGCCAGGACAGGACGCCAAGGCTAATTATTTCCCCCAGGCCTCACAATTCCTTCTTCTCATTCGCATTTTTGCCCTCCACTTGCTCTTGGCATTTAATTTTTGCACTATGAAAATAGTTTGCAATTAAAAGCCTGTCAGACACTCTTTTAAAGGTCTAATTATTCTTGTTTAATTTCTCTACACGTTTGCTATTACAGTCTCATACAACTGGCCAAAGGAGTCTAATTTTTGGCAGAGAATTCGATCCATGAACACTAATTTGAAAGGGAAATGCCTGAGTTGAAAATATCATTTATTTAAAAGCCAGCACGAACACAGTTGCTCGGATAAATTGGATTTTGTAATGACGCTAGCACTCACGTTGTTGCCTTCGACTACAAACAGCAAGAGCTGTTGAGGGGACAATTACGTGTTATGAGAGAAATCAAAACACACTCTCACGTATGTACATCAAGAAGGCTGAATATTAGGAGACGGGACAAGTTAAATGTCATCATGAGAAGATTGATGATGACAACTGATTGGCATGATTGTAAACTGAAATTGAAAGTTTTTGTAGGTGGAACGTTTTCAAGTTATCGACTTGGATATCAATCCCTGAATTTTTTTCAGACATTGTTTGGCTTTTTGCTTGACCTGTCCCGAAACCAGTCGCTCTGTCATTGAAAGGTGCTGCCTAGAAGAGGCTCGAGGTAATACACTCGCGCAATGTTTACTTTCGAACAGTGAAGTCTGACGGTCACAGGTTTTTGATACCAGTTATGACACAAACATGTGGCCTGAACTTACAGTTTTAGCCGGGTCTCTATCCCTGGCGCTAAATTCTTTTATAACTAACGTCAGATCAGTCCCTTTCATCTCCGCCAACTGCCTTATCAGCCACAAGTTGTTCCGACTACCTACCAACGGTACCATTTTTTAACAGCGAACATTCATAGCGTTCCTCAGTCACACCAGCCACTGTCATATCTGCCACTGACATTCGGTCTAAAATCTGTTTCAGCCCACGTCAGAATCAGCAACGAGTCGTACCATTTTACTGGTTCTCACTTCAATGAAACTTTTCTTACCCAACCTAACCTAACCTAAGGTACGTATTTCTAACTCGCGGGGCAAACATACGTATTTTCCTAGAGTACGTAAGGCCTATTTTTAGCGTTTTTTTATTGAAGTTTCATTAAAGTGATAACCAGTAGGTTGGTACGCCTGTTTATGAGTAAAGAAAATTGCAGATATGACAGTGGCAGATTTTAAAGAGTCGGAAAATATGTGTGGGCTGAAATATCGTTTAGGTCGTAAGCACGTGTGAAGAAAGATTTTTAGCGATTATGACAGTGTCCGGCAATGACAGTGAGGTGAAATGAAGTGGCGATAGTGCGCGTGTGCGGAAATAATTTTAGCGCGAACGCTGGGCTCCCTTTTAGCCAACGCAGTCCAAATTATAGTGACATCTGTCGGAAGAACTTTAGCGTAGGCCTCCACCCCTTCCCGGGAGGGCGGTATCTGTCATGGCGTCAATCGCTAAAAATCACGCAGTGGAAGAACGATGACACCTATTGGGATAACACCCGCAACATCTTTGCCTCTAGTCTAGCGCGGTGCCGAACTATGCGGTGAAGTAGACCATAAAGTGTTAAGGGCAGTGTTTTTGGTATGGGAACGGAGGAATAGCTGTTTATATTAGGTGTGGTTGTTTACATTGTGTTATATGTAAGATATAGACGGGGCACGAGAGCGGCAAATAAAAGAACAAAGAATGAATTTGGGAAAGTATGCTAGAAGCATCAACGAACTGATGTAGTAGGGTAGAATCAGACATGCATGGGACGGCAACTAGTATCAGTTGTGATAAGAGAGTTAACTACCTGTCTGACGAACACGAATACTTCGTTTTGTGATAGATTTATTTCCTACTTTGACGGAAAAAAAATCCCCTCTGGTGAAAAAATGTTGTGTGCAATAGGAAAATTTGTCCTCATATGGGAATTTTGTCCTCGCATGGATCTAGCAACGTAGTATCGGACAGAAATTTGTCCTACATAGTGACCCAAGTTTTTGTGTTGTGGCTTTTGGCATGCCGGTATTATGCTCCGGCGGCAACAAGTTTTTTTTTGTGGTCCGTAGAAAAGATTAGAAAAAGTCTGTCATAAAACCAATATTTAATTTTGTTGGTATTCGTTGTGTGACATTCGACAGCCGAAAATAATGGTAATGATACTCTCCATATAGTTAATAAAATGACGAAATCAACAGGGCCCACGTTATTCATGATCTATCTGTCAGTTTGCTAGAATGGCATCTGGAATGACAAAGTGAAGCGCTACTGGACCCCTACCCTTAATAACGTACCCAAATGACCGCGACTCATCTGCAACTGAAATCGAACTCTGCCGAAAATCGAACGGCGAGCAGTATCGGTTATCTACTCAAAGTGACCTTAATTAGCTGACTATGGCCTGATACTCTTCAATGCTATGAAATGGCCAGTTTTGAACATTGGAACCCACAACAGAAAATTCTACTATTTTGATGGCACAACAGCACCTGACCGAAGTGTACCAACAACGAGATTTCGAATATTACCAAAACAAAAATGTCAAGTGGAAAACCACGACACGAACGCGGAATAAAGTTCGTTTCTTTATTTCAATAGATTTTTACGACAGGTACGAGGACATATTGCTTCCAATGCAAACTTCCTTCGTAAGACAAATATTCGTGCTTAATCCCCTTTGAGTGTTCATCAACAGGAATAACGCTCCAACACAAGTTTCAGGTTTAAGAACCAAGTGATACCAACAGCGACTTGATGAACTGAAGCTAATATCACGGGGACAAAGACGAGTTAGGTGTCAACCCATCAGAGCCTTGACATGTTTTCAAAGGTTCACTTCAGCGCCCTAAAGGTCTCCTTCAAAACACTAAAGAAAATCATTTGCCCAAAACGTTTTTCCATTACAAATACCAACAAACTGGAACTGTGTGGTAATTAGTGACAACGATAGCAGCATCTTCATGAACAGGCTTGAAAAGTACTAGGAGTCGAAGCCACACCCTCCCCTACTGAGTTAAAACTGTGGAAACTCTGTCAGCCTCAGAAGGTGGCAACAACTTCTGTAGCAGCCCTGTGACAGCTATCAGCACACGAACTTTCAGGTGCATATCTAAGCTAGTAGCACTGCAAAGTTGATATGTTTACTAAATTAACCCTTTATCCCGTCACAGGACTACTGAAAAGAGAATACAGTTTCAATAACGAATATGTTTGGGCTATCATCAATTGATTTATGATTGGTTGAGTTTATTTTGTTTAATTACCTACATCACGTACCTAATGGTATCCGCACCGTGAAGTGTAAATAATTATTCCACTGGGGTACACTATAAGAAAACGTTAGCTCATTTCATATCATGAAAGGAAATGGAGATGAAATCTGGCTGAACGTTAAGTAATTATGAATTGAAGATAGTTAAAAATATTGTTAAAATGTTACTCGAGGATAATACTGGTGAAATATCATTGGACTGCGCTCTCTCGCATCTGTTGATATTAAACAATATTGTTCAGTGCAAGTGTTATTGGTCGGCGGAGAGAGCGCTTTCATCTCGTCGTGACCGTTGATGATGCCATCAGTGACAATCTTCACTGGTCATAATGAAAGCCGTCATTATTTCCCTCACATCAAAGGCGAAGATTATATAATGTCAATGGAAGCATTTTTTCACCACACCGGTTTTGGTACCAAAGTCGAAATTACCTCTATACCACGAACGCTTGAACTAATATGGACAAAGACGCCTATGAGCCATCTAATAATTAAGTTCAAGCAGCCATCCTCGCAGCATTCAATTCAACGAGTCAGAGGCCGCTTTGGGACGATATTTGTGTAAAAAAAAAGTTCATATTTCATTCTAGAGTTGCTCATGGTAAGGAAGAACTTTAATCGGGATCCTCTTGTCGATGTAACAATCTCCTCCAGTTGCAGCGGCAGGGGCTATATTATCAGAAAAACTTTTACAGCAATCTGAACTTTGTTCCATAGGCGGGAGTTATGACCGTCTGGTTGTATATTAAATTTGTCGAGTGCAGTGGGGGTCCTCTTTCTCGTCAAGAACGAAAGGAACGAGATGCCAACAGCATAGTGAAGAGAAGGAATAAGACTCTGGAGTAGGAAGTTTTTTAAACAAGAAAAGATGGAAATGAATATTGCAGCAATTCTATCGAAGACATCATTATTGTGAGCCTTGAGTTCGATATGGAGATCAGTGGTCGACCAATGCGATTTTTATAGCACTGAATCATTTGTTTATGATCGATCGTAATCTGCAATGCAAAGGAAGTGCTTCCAATCTGCAATATCACGAGGACCGGTTAGTTAATTATTGATCATAAATTGGTTCATGGCAACCATCAAAGAAATGGAAGATCAGGATAAATTGTTTGATATTTAGTTTCGTTCCAAAATGCTTTTATTAATTCATATTTATTGCATCAAATCGCGACTTTTCTCTTTGAACATGTTATGTTGGACGACGACGGTGGACGTGGTGTTGTTTGTGTTATTTGAATCCTAATATCTAGAAGACAGTTCCACTAAAGTATTATAAACAACTCCGAGGGCCGAGGGCCTGGAATTCGGTACCGTTAGCCAGTTGGCAGTACCAGCTTACCCATTTAATTGAAGGCAATTTTAAATAACAATTTCTCGCAGTTACGATGAGAAGGTAATATCAATTAGCAGCTACTGTGAGATACAATACGGTTACAGAAACCCCACTAGAGATTATTTACATTGATTAACAACACAATTTCCCTAACCCAGTGATAGTTGCGGTAGCGCTTTTTAAACATGTCTCATTTCCACTTGAAGTGTTTATGAATAATTTTGTGTTGGGTGGCAATTTATCGTGAAACTAGCTTATTAATGTGTTGTTTGTAGTTGCACCAGTACAAATATCATCGTCGTTTGTGTTGTAGGAGACACACATAACAGCCAGGTAAATTAATTTGTAGCTCCTAGTTTACAAGCCAGCATAATTTGGCAGTTACATTTTTTAAAATTTGATCTCCGACGATAATAGCTATCGGGCAGCTATAAGGTATTGCCTTCATTACCCTGGAGCGAGGATTGCAATTGCCGCTACCGTAATCCTTATGAAGGGACAAACAGCTAGGGGGACCTCGTGACGACGGCTTAGAATGCTAGTACCGTAACCCCTAACGGTCGCAGGTGATGATAGTTGGTAAATCTTGTTCCAAAAAAGAAATTTAAAGAAGTGCACATGAGTATAGATAGCCGATGGTGCAGTGTTGAAGAGTGGTATGGCGTCTTATGAGCTGATATCATAGAGAATGACGAGAAGGCTGTTGGATGTGCATGTTTGAGGGGAGGGTGGGGAAGTGTCTGACTATCTACTGGTGGGAGGAAGAATAGGAGTGGAGCAGAGATGAAAGGGGAACAACTTAGTGGGAGGATGAATGAAGGGAGTGCAAGTAAGTGATCTGAACGTGAAAGGCTGACCTGAGGAGTTCCAGCACGAGTTGTGGGTGGAATATGACAGCGTGAGAGAGAAATGACTGAGAAATGTGGAGAAATAATGGGCTTCGTTCAGAAATACATTGTTGATTTGTGAAGAACATATGTGTTGTAAGCGCAATGTGGGCTGGTGTATAAGGTAGGAAGGGTTGTGCGTGGTGGAATGATGAGGTCAACCTGGCGGTGCCACAGAAAAGAAGAGTCTTGAGGAGTGGTAGCAGGCGAGGTCGATGGTTTACAAGTATTTATAAATGTTTACACGTGTAAGAAAAAAACAACAGGACTTTCGTCCCAAACTTGATTGCATTTTGATAGTAAGTTGATTAGTTCTGAAGTAGAACGTCTACGAGCATCATGTGTCTGTAATTTTTGTTATAATAGATTAAATAAATTAAAGGTTGTAGGAGGAAATAGCATTTGCCGACAATACTCGAATCTACTCAATTGAGCATCTGAATAGAAAGCTACCGACCTAAAATGATAATCTGTTATTGCCATTGTTATTGTCATTGTTGCTGGACTCCGTTTAGCATCGGGTAGGGACCAATGCCGGACACCGTTTTTTACGAATATTCTGGTGAGAGTGCTAGAGCTGGGAGCTATTTAGCGTCGATGTTGGTCAAATTTGTCATGCCGTGACTTGAGCGTTTCGATCGTAGCGCTGTTTACAACTTCCGCTGGAAGTCAGTTCCATTCCTTGGCAACTCAACACGTGAAGAAATGCGCGTGATAACGAGTTTGAAACGCTAGCCAACGATTTTGTTTCCATTATTCCTGGTCACAACATTCGCTCAGCGTTTTCATTATTCATCATTATTTTCTTAGCTTTGATCATGTCGCCTCTAACATTACGCTTCTTTGGCGATTCAATACAGGTTATTTTCCATTAGTCTGTCTCCGTACGATTTATTGCGCAGCGAAGTGATAGGTTTGAGCTCCACGTTGAACCATTTCTAATTTACTAAACGTCTTTCCTAAGGTATTGAGATCAGAAATAGACGGAATACTCAAGATGCGGTCTTGCGCAAAAAAAGTATATTACTTGATGGTACTGTTTCAGCTCATGTACGAGATTGCGCGGGATGTAATGCCTAACATTATGTCGTTTTTTTTGCCAGCAGCGTTACATTGCATGCTACTTTTTAAGTCGTTACTAATGATGATACCATGATTTCTCTCTTCAGTGGCAGGAATCAGTTTCTCTCCGGACATTGAATTTTCATGCTTAGAGCTATGATGACCGATGAGCAAACCTTTACCCTTGTCGACATTGAATATCATTTGCTATTTTTTCAGACAAATCAAGAACTTGTTTATGTTTGAATGACTCGGCTCACACTCAAGTTCTGTTTGCACTTTTTCTCCTTGCTTAGCATCGTCTGCAAACTTGACACTGTTTGAAAGTACGTTGCTATCGCGATCGCTAATGACTATTATGAAGAGACTTGGGCCTGACACATACTCTTGAAGCACGCTGCTTGTAGCTTAACCCCAATTGGAGGAAGCTCGCTTTAGTACAGCTCGCTGCCGTCGGTTGTGAGCCAGCATCTTACCCAGTTATTCAGCTCACCTCGAATACCGATACTGTGCAATTTCCTAGGTGCGCGTTTGTGAAGGACTTAATCGAAGGCCTTTTGAATGTCAAGGTAAATAATGTTGATCGGAGATTTCATTACCTGAAATTCAAGTAGATTCTTGAATAAAAACAACAGGTTTGTGGGAAATGAAAGATTGCGTTTGAAGCCATGATGAGAGTCTCCTATTAACTTATATGATTTTGAGAATTCTGTTATTTTATCCGTAAACAAACTTTCCATAAATTTGCCTAAGGCCGAGGTGAGACTAATTGGACGGTAATTTCTGAAACACATTTATGTCCCCTTTTCAAAAATGTCGGTTAAATTGGCTTCCTTCCATTCAGAGGGGCAGGTGCCATTTGTGAGACATTGGGTGAAAATGTTCGATAAATGTTCGGTGATTTAGTTCATCGTCTCTTTCAGAATTTTGGAATGAACTTGGTCTGGACCTGGAAATTTTAGACCTCTTTTTTATTATTACTTCGGCAGAGGAGAAGTTCACTGTGCTGAGAGCTTTAATTCCTTTTTGCGCTTAGATATCCGGAGGATTAGGAATACCTTGATTCTCTAACGTCAATACAGAACCGAAGTATTGTTTAAGTAAGACCCTCATTATAGTGTCGTTGGTTCTTCTAGTTCACCATTATCGTTCTCAACAGGACCAATTACATATCACGATTTTTTTTATATAACTAAGAAATGTTTCGGATTAGTTTTTGACGCTACCCACAATTTCATTTTCGTAATCTTTCTTCTTAGTTTTCATTACTTTTTTGGAACTCTTCTGCTAATTTTGATTTATTTTGCAGTGTCGTCAAGTAGGTGTTGCTGTTTCTTTGAGTGCTTTGCTTTCTTTTAGACTGAAGGTGCTTCAATTATCCTTTCCAGTACTTAGGCTGATTGACTGCTGCTCGCTTGTTTTGCGAGGGATATGATAAGGTTCAATATTCCTAAGTCCAGTCAAAAATTGATCAGCGATTGAATGACATCTTGTCCGAGGGTTATATTTGCATTCGTTATTTACTCTTTTAAGCTATAGACGTTAGTTAATTTAAAGTTAAGAGCTTTTTCTCTCAGTTATTGACATTTTCAACCCGAGCTACATCACGATACGGATACATTTATGGTCGTTATTTCCGAGTGGTTCACTCATGTAGACCTTCGTGACATGAGAGTCGCAAACACAAATCAGAAGATCAAGAACATGGCTCTCTCTTTTAGGTGTCTTTACCATGTGGGTTAAGAACTTATCGCCAGTATAAACCAGCAGGTGTTGTCCATTGGCGGTACATTCGTCTATTTCCCAATCAATGTCAGAAATATTCAAGTCACCAATCACTATACTGTTTTGTGTTGTGACGACATCGACGAGGGCGTTGTAAAGATCAATATCATCTGCCACAATGCTCTTGGGAATACGATAAAATAGTCAGATTTGACACTTTGTATGTTAACCGACAACTCGATTTGATGCTATGTCGTGTCACGACTGACTCTCGTTGTGAAGTAGTGAGAAAGCCCGCACACTTAATTTGCTTAGATAACTTCTGGTGCTTGATTTCGTCCACCATTCTGTGATGGTTATTATTTCGATCTCTTCAGTAATTGTTACAATACCCAATTTGTCGGTAGCGTTTATATAGTTTTATTTTGGAGTACCTAGGCTTGGAATCATGCCAGAAACTTTTCGGTCACGGTCAGAAGCTGCTGTGGGACTTTAATGGCTATTGGGTCGGTGGTGTATCTATTCATGTTGTCGGTTCCTCTATCGTTAATGCAGGGCCCGTGAATCCTGTATCAATTACTGCTTGGTCGGGCAACAACCGCTAACTTATTCCTTTTGGCAATAATGGCGGGTCTTGTGTTGGACATCGTAATGTTTATTTAGTTATTTTCAGTGATGATACCAGCACCGTAGTTCTGAAGGATAATTTTTAGGGTATCGAGCCCAAACGTGTTTATGCGTGTCTTGTTGCTGATTCTTACGAATTCCTCGTTGCTTAAGATCGGTCATTGTTTTCCAATGGTCCGATGGTGGGATTTGCTGAGCTTCGCAGAGAGTTGCTAAGCGATTGTTTAGATATATCATCTCGCTCAACTTGCATCTTCTTTGGTTTCTTTGGATGCCATTGCAATGGATCTTTGCATGTGATCGTTTGAGGTTTTTATCATGGTTTCATACCTCATCCATATATTTACTGTCTGATCCACCACATATTTTGCTCCAACTTGTAGTAGAATTGATTTAGTACAAGTATTTTTTCCTTCATGTTAATGCCTTCAATCTCGTCAATTGTCAAGTGTGGTTTACCGAGTATTTTGGGTTAAGCTTTTCCCCTTTGCTGACTTGATTTGATAGAGCTGACATTGTAATCGTCCATTAAAATCATTTCATCTTTGTTATGAGAGTCCATTCGATAGGGCAAAACATCAAAACGGTTTCACGTATTCGTTAGAATGAGGCGGGACTGTCGCCTGACTGAATGGCTGCCGCCTATTCACTACAGCTGAGTTCAGGGCCTCGTGGCTACTGACCATGCTTTCTAGTGATTTGGTGCCGTCGTTGGTCTCTGAGTCTAGAGCGATGCGTTTATCGGCCAATTCTGAGTGGAAGTGCACTTGAAACTCATTCACTTGATTCAGGGAATTTTTAACAGTTTCTTGAGCTGATACTATTTCGCTGTTTATCAAACCTTTAAATTCGCGAAATTGTTTCTGCGCGATTTGATGTTCTCATTCAATAGACATCAGCCTAGAATTGGCGTTAACTACCTCTGCATTATGTTAGTCGTTAGTGGCATGAGAAAACTGTGCTCTCAGTTGTTTAATCTCATCAGCCTGGTGTCTGAAATCACAGCTCGCTATTTTGCGCTCCCTATTTAGAGGCGTATTACGCGTTCCTCTTGAAGAACTACCGCCTTACAATTTTTCGGGAGTGTACGATTGGCGGCATGGGACACTTTCTTGCTTAGCGGCAGGAGTCAGTCATCTTGAACCTGCTAAGTGAGTAGCCACATGTTGTGAAATGAAAGACTAAGTGCTATATTCATTTTCTTTGTTATCAGTTGAAGTTTAAATGATAATTATAATCAGATGGGGAATGAGATGATTTTTATTTTATGATGACCTACCGATTTTTTTTCTTGGTTGATTCGTTTATGACCTACAGTGATTCGTTTTTGGGGATGATTGAGTGAGTCTATACGTGATGAAAGTTGGATCAAGCAGCTTACAAGTTTTTGGAGAGAAAGAATTAATCATTTTGGTACGTTTACTTTACAATATTTTTTGAAAATTACTTTAGTCTCCAATTGTATTGTTTCTTCTTTTTGAATATCCTATTTCTTAGCTATTCCTATTGATAATATTTTTATTATTATTAATAATTATATTATTAATACTATTATTATTATAATCATTATAATTGTTATTATTATTAGGTCATTTGTTTTCATCGTCTAGATAAGGGCTTTCAATTCCTATGTCTAAAATATAAAACCTAATATTCAATTGCGCTCTTTGAATTAGTGAAGTGAGATATTAAAAAATGAATTCGTGACAACTCATTTCCTGTAAGCAGCCGGTTCGTTCGGCCAGATTGTACTTCTTGTTGCTAAATATGAGTTCACAACTGATGGTATCATATCCCAGCTGACCTTTATCGAGCAGCAGGGGTCGGTTGAGCATGAACAAGGCACTAGGTGTGCACCAAAGACAAAAATCGTTACATCAAAATTTGTTTGTACCATTCATCGAAAAGACAGATCACGCTCACTGTTCACATAAAACGATTGAAACATCAAAATAGTCAACAAGTTAACACCTTTGGTAAATATCAGAGATAATTATGATTAGCAGCTATTGAAAGATGAGCTACCTACAAGCACTGTGAGAGATAAACTGTTTCTAAGAAACCGATTGGAGAGTATTTTATCCTTCAGAACACACAGGGGTATGGTGTCGTCCACACCGAGATATTGACCGCAGCCCATGCACACCGGCCCCAGACCTTCTATGGATTTTGACTGTAACTTGGCCACTGTTCAAGTCTTAATCACTTCCAATGACATCCCGAATAACTTTATACCAAACAATCTGGCCCATGGTGTTTGTCGTCCCCCCGTCCATCCTCGGGATGATGGTCCCTCTCTTCGCAGCGGGCGACCGTCGTTCTCCCTTTCGCCCCGTGAACAATTGGTCCTACCTTCGTTTTGAGGCGTCCATCGTCTCTAAGCCCACTACCGGAGCGAAGGCTCCTCCTCTCTGCCCAGGGCATCCTATCCATGGCATCAATTGTTCCTTATCCGTCCCCAAGGGGGGCGGTCTCCGGTTAATCAATCAAAGGCAGGAATATCCTGTGGATATTAACGAAGGAAGTTTTGGAAACTATGCTCTTCATCGTTCAAAAGTTTGAGTCGGAAGTTTCTCGTGCCTTCTCAGCCGGGCACATGAGATTCAAAAGACCAAGATTCCGAGCAAACAATGCCATGTTGTATGATATTCTAAGCTATTAGTTCATTCGACCGATAATATATCACCACTGTTAGTGAGAACATACAAACAATTTCGTTGGGAGACTAATGGAAATGAACAGTTAATTGTTAATTGGTAAACCTTCAGTCGTCTCCAAAATTTGATCCCGCGTCGCAAAAACACGATTCCAGCACATTAACCACTCGGTCATCCTGCTCAACAAGAAAGTAGTCATTCATGCTTTCGTTGGGTATTGTCCTGTTTTGGATCGACTTTCAATTATTCTGTTTGTCACTGTTTGAGAGGGTTCAGCAGTGGGTATAGTGTTCACATACATGCTACTAGGAAAACAGAGTAGTTCAGTTAGGAATGTGAATGGACATTCATATGAATAAAATTATGAAGGTATGACAATATCAGAAATATTGCAATTAAATCATGTTGACTTTTGAAATATGAATCAATAAAACGAATAAATCTGACATTTCTGTACCCCACGCGATACGTTTTTTTTGCCGATCTAATTTCCATTAAACCATGATTTACATAGAAGAAGACGTCAAATATACTTCTAAGATATAGATTTTAAGATGATTGTTATCTGTTATCAACAGTGTATCCAAGAATCTACATCAACGTTTTGAAATGATATAATTATTTCTGAAAAAATAGTACAGTAAACAAATTGCAGTCGATTTCATTGCCGATACTTCACAGTAAAGAAAAATTTTCTCTCAATAATCGCAACAGATCGGAGGCCGCGAGGGCAACGTTTCAGCCACACGTCCCAATAGACTTCGTTTGAAAGCTAAAGGCTGTAGGTATAAGCCTACCTGACCCCGAGGAAGATATTCTGCCAGTGTCCTAAATGTTCAAAGGTTAGACCATAAACGGCGTGGGTAAATAAAGGTTCTCAGGTAGCAGCTACGCTGTAACCTGCTGTATAAGTGAAAATTGTCCTAGACACAATGAAAAATATTTTTTCCCACACACTATAATTTGAATGTAATAACAAAAACCACATATTCCGAAAATGAATGATAAAAAACAGGTCAGTTCACATGTTTTTGGCGGTACTCATGCCTCGATCATTAGCAGACTTAGTTGTTCTTATTAGTCTTTCCTAAGCTCATCGAAAGAAATGTGAATTTTTATTTGAATATACTTTTTATTGATTACTCTTAAAAAACAGCAATGAGCACGGAGGGTTACCAATTTATTTTCGAAATACAAATCCATTGTTGGTCAGGATAATTTCCATATTGAGATTGTGATACATTGTTCTGTCAAGATTGTGGTATATATATTTTTTGATTAGCTATCTCACGGAGGCTAATTCTGAGAACATACATGACATTTCAAATTCAACCAGGCGTTGACGGATGACCAATCTTTTGGATTGTTTAAAAAAAAAAGTCATAATACCTGTGAACTACTGTGGGAGGCGGCAAATAAGTTCGTTCACCGGTCGGCAATAACTTCAGTTCCATTCGTCATCGTATGTTTTGTGTACAGTGAATGAATGTTACATTCTCCTTCATTCATTTTCGCAAGCAAAACAACTAACGAAAACAGAGCTCTGCCGAAATCTTTCAGATTAACCAAAGTTACGCCTGAGGGAGTTTGCAGTCTCTCGCAAGTCAAGTAACAATGTCAGAAAATATGCGTGGAGAGTTGAAACTTTCTGCGCGTAGGCAAGTTTAGTTAAATGCCCATTGCCAGCAAACTTGCTCAACTTGTCATAATAGTGATGACGTAGGCCAATTTTCGTGGCGGACCTCCAATTCCCGAGCGGGAAAGTTCGTGCCGCATTAGCTGAGGCCCTAACGGTCAGACGGAGTAAGACTGGCGGGATGGGTTGATTTAAGTCCTGCGTTGAGTAACCACCTTGGATACCACGACTTAAGAGCTTTAAAAACGATTAAAAAAGCCTTGCTGGTGTGAGAAATCGTTGTCATGTCGTCATTACTAGAATTTCTAAAATGAATATTACTTGTCGTATCACGAATGAGACGACTTCTTTGCAACTTCATAACTATGATATAACAATAATTTTTTTTAACTATTCGTTTAGGAGAATCAATGAAAACCAATTCGTTGCACCCAATAAATTGCGGTCAGATAGGAAAATTAGGTTTTGTCTGGAGAATGCAAGTAAAGGCGGTAATCATATCAACATACACATATCGGAAATCCCAGCCTTCTAACTCGTGATCAGAGGGGAGTAGTACCCACCAAATCGGACAGAGGTACAGCTGATGCTGTCATACGAGGTGACTGAGTGTGACTGCTACAATGTTTAAGTATTTGTATACGTATGTAGACGAAGGAGGAGGAGGTTGGGAGGACAGAGGATTTGAATTAAAAACACTGGGCCTGGAGATAAATACAACGAGGAATTGAAAGAAGACGTTGAGTAGGGTTAAATCGAGAAGGCACTAATCTATCACCTGACAGAGTAAATCTGCATGGGCAGCGCAATGACCGCAGGAGAATGGGTGAGGGAGATGAGCGTCGATTGCTGCGGGGAGTGTTAGTGAGGTAGTGGAACTAACATAGTGTTTCTAAGGCTGTACAAGTACGATTTATGTGTCGTCAATCCCCATTGGCATAATCCTAGAAATATTGCTGTTAAAATTATCAGAGGCAGTGAACACTTCAAGTAAATTTTGCGTGTGCGTAGCTGGGATTTTATTTGTTTTTTACCTCCGCTGACTATAGATTTTACTCCTTTAGTATCGTAATTACTTGAGAAACTACTCAACATATACATCAAAAATAGGTATACACTATATATTTGACGTTGGCTTGTTTGTAACAGTCTTTTTAATGTGAGTCTAGCTACTAATTTTCAACCGTTCATCACGTTGATAACAAATGTGATAATTCACGTTCCTAATTTTTTTTATTGTGCTACCCATGGTCATTAGAAGCGATATTGTCGGAACATAGGCTCGTCTTCTCTGCCGCTTATCGTCGCAGGAGCAGTTTGAACCACTTCCCAGCAAATTGGTGACCGTGGTAAATGGCGTGTATATTTACGAAATAAAATTGAACAATAAGACGAAAACTTCTTTTGTCCCACTTAAATTTAATATACATTCCCGTTTTCTGTGATGTACGTTTTTATAAACTTGGATTCATCTGACGTCACAGCCGCAACGATCCAAACGTCATCTGGCAGTATAACATTGAATGTTTTGATCATTCCCTCATTTGTATTATGGCTCTGTCTGTCTCAAAAGCTCGTACAACTCACCCGGTCTCAGTTTTTGGCATTGTTAGTAATGGTTAGAGGTGTGCATAAATTGTTCATTATTTGATGCATTCGGCGATGTAAAAATGAGTGCTCACATGGTTATTATGAAGTTAATATGCACACATGTAGAACGCCCGTTGGGCGATGCAACTTCGTCATCATTAGAAAATTCCACGTTATTGTAATAAGAAAAATAGATTCGCTATTTTTATTTTCGGTTGGACGTTAGATGAAATGTATTAACTATTCAAATCAGGGATTGAATGAGATACTCAGGGGGCGTCTTTATAACGTTAGCCACTGGAACGACTATTCCCATTAATCGTTCAATGCACCCTTTTTACTTGTAACGCGTTTAATCTTTAATGTTTAGATCACAGCAGTGTTCGTATCGAATCATATACTATGGCTAGATTAGCGTCGGCCCTCCAGCGGCTAACAGTTGATCAACGGTGAGCTGCCCATAACACCTTACCATATGAATGAGCTGACGGAACACAAAAAGGTTTAGACAAGTATGATGCTCCTCTCTTCTGCCAAATCTGTTCCATCCCGTTGCCTGTTCTCTTCCTTTCCTGTATTTTTTATAATTAAATTCCCAGTCATTCGCATCTTATATCAGTTCTACTGCTTTCTTGAATACCCCTACTATCGCCAGCTTCTATCAATTCCACCCTCAATGGCAGCATTTGAGCGGAATAACGTCACCCCCCCCTCGAAGAGCAGGTTTCCATCAATTCACAATAGTCCCCAGTTATCGAGGGAACGGGATATAATTTTTATTAGAGTTCCAAAAAATATGAAACCACACGCCACCAAGCGTCCATCTTGCAGTCAACGCCTCCAAGCCCTTGCAAAAAAAAAACATCCACATTTTAATTTGTTCATGGTCCGTTTGCGGCCTAGTGTCTGGGGGGACCATGGGAGATGCGGCCTAGTGTCTGTATCAGTATCTTCTAGTACCAGATAATCAGTTTTACTACTTATAAGGTTACCACGAATCGGAAGTCTTTCATTTCCTAGTTTTTCACATCTATTTTTTCAAGTAATTCAATAACTCACATCGGATGTAAATAATTTCGGATATTTTAACTTTGATTACAGGTAACATTCAAACCCCGACCTGATAGTAAACAAGATCATAAGATACATTAAAGGAAATACAATGCTATTTCATCAAGATCAGATAAAGATGACAATGGAACAGGACTGCCAAAAAACACTTATGGTCCTTATATCATGTCAATCGGCGTCCTGCCATATCTCAAAAGTGAATATGATTTGTAACGGTAATTTTCTTGATCCATGTGTTTTGGATTTCGTTTTAGATCAATTAAATTCAGCGCAAGAACTTGAGAATTATATTGTGAATGAGTCAATTTCATAAGTGACTTACGTTGTATGGTTTGGCTTGGGATGTGCCCAGCAACAAAACTTCGTGAAGGTAACGTTTGTTTTTGTTTAATCAAACTTTTCATGACCATATAATACAATCCACTATATGATTTAAATCAATGGAAGTCAATATTTCTTTATTAAAAATAATCGAGATGTCATCAAATGTTCCTCATTTAGATATAAGTAGACCGTGAAAATTTTACAATAACTCTAAGTTTGAACTAGCTATATCATTATTCGTACTAAAGAT
>SDVV010005070.1:0-19544 GCA_016164225.1 Gammarus roeselii | reverse complement strand
ATTGCAATTTACAGGACGTGTGCCACAGATTTAAAGAAACGCAGTTTTGATAAGCCAGCAATACGTTACAATTCGTAATTCCAGTCAATATTTTATCAAATCGTGTTCTGTTCATCGACATCACACTGTATAGAACCATGCAAGCACATCGGAGCCATTTCCTGATTCTTCCACACCTTTCCCAATATCAGTGTACTATAGTATCATGTAATTCCAAATCATATCAAGAAATACCCAAACATTGATGCATCATAGATATTTCCATCAAAAAATGTTGTTTGCGACTCGAAATTATATTTACGGTCACCGTTCTGAGAACATGCTCCCGTGAAATGTTGTTCGCGACTCGAGATTATATATACGGTCACCGTTCTGAGAACATGCGCCCGTAAAATGTTGTTTGCGACTCGAGATTGTATATACGGTCACCGTTCTGAGAACATGCGCCCGTAAAACGTTGTTTGCGACTCGAGACTATATATACGGTCATCGTTCTGAGAACATGCGCCGTAAAATGTTGTTTACGACTAGAGATTGTATATACGGTCACCGTTCTGAGAACATGCGCTGTAAAACGTTGTTTGCGACTCGAGACTATATATACGGTCATCGTTCTGAGAACATGCGCCCGTAAAATGTAGTTTATGACTCGAGATTGTATATACGGTCACCGTTCTGAGAACATGCGCCCGTAAAACGTTGTTTGCGACTCGAGACTATATATACGGTCATCGTTCTGAGAACATGCGCCGTAAAATGTTGTTTACGACTAGAGATTGTATATACGGTCACCGTTCTGAGAACATGCGCTGTAAAACGTTGTTTGCGACTCGAGACTATATATACGGTCATCGTTCTGAGAACATGCGCCCGTAAAATGTAGTTTATGACTCGAGATTGTATATACGGTCACCGTTCTGAGAACATGCGCCCGTAAAACGTTGTTTGCGACTCGAGACTATATATACGGTCATCGTTCTGAGAACATGCACCCGTGAAACGTTGTTTGCGACTCGAGATCATATATACGATCACCGTTCATAGAACATTATCCCGTAACTCAGTGCAATCCCGTAAAGCACATCGCTACAGGAGCGCTGTAACGCCGGCTGCCAGGCCCCGCCCACAGATTGCATGACGAGGCATTTCTAACAGCGAGTCTCGTTGTTCATGTTTTGATCGCAACCAATCACAGTGAAAACGATTTCATTAATGTAAATATCACGAAGGGCTTTGCATTAGGTAATAAAATGATTGCTTTATACAAGGAACTCCTTTGGTTTGAGAGAGGATAGGATCAGGGAGAATGCAATCGAATTGTTTATAAAGGTAGGTTCCAGCTCGGTCTTTGTATTACAAAAGGTGTTCTTTTGCACAGGAAAGACCTTTACAATAAAAATCATTTTGAGAAGAACTGTTGGCATTCGTGTCTAAGGATCAGTTTAAAAAATAAAAATGACAATCATCATGAAAAAAGATCAAGACTCATTTAAAGACTACGCAATGACATAGTGCACAGTCTGTCATCTCAGGAGCAACTGTTAATAAATGTAATATGCGTGGCATTCAATGAAACTGCAGTACGTCAACCTCTGTTTAACTGCAGGGCTTGTTTCTGCTACTCTTAGCGTTTTGTCAAGATTGTTTCCCACCTTCAACGTCCCATCAAAGTCAATACAAACGATGTGGCCTTTATTTGAATCATCACTTACAAGTGATACACGAGATGTAGTACTGTACATGTGGTTGAATTCAATGAGTATTTGCTAGTTTTCGAAGACAATATAATTACAGGCCGCTATGGTAATAACACTCACCAGTTACTACAGTGTCAAAATTATATTAGATTACAGTTCACGGTTACCAACAATTTCACAAGGATCATCTCAATGGCTATTTGATTGATCAAATTCATTAAGAACTTTTGTCATCATATCATTCCGTAACAAAATTACACATTTATTTAACTTTCAAGTGGGAAAATAATATTTGTTTTTTTCGGCAATGAACAACCATAAGCGAATTGTATTTTTGCTACCGAACGGCAGAGGTTATGTCGAGGAGGCTGTTTATTGCCCACAAAAATGATCCATTTACGCGCAAATGCCCCAATACAAATGATAACTACCAAATGCTCGGTGACTGTCAATGGTTACGCCAGTTTATTATAATACCCAAAAAACATATATGATTGTCTTTTTATGGAGATGTTTGGCCAAAATGCGATGCATTCACTTATCAAATCAATAAAACCAACACAATTTATTTGACTTTTTTCACGGTCCAATAAATTTCAACCCAACTTCTTGCAATCCGGTTGCATTGCAATCAAGACGATGCTGGAGATGATTAATTCTGCTGTTATTATGATATAATATACCATATCAAAGTCCTGCACGTCATATTGTCCGCATAAACCTGAACAAAGGTTCTGCACCATTCAATGAAAGGTAGGATCTTGGACAGGAAGCAAGGGGAAGGTTGTTTGAGGGGGGTAGTCGTCTCGCCTTTGCTGAGCTGGGCTGAGATGTGTGGGCGAGGCTGAACATTTTAGAGATGAAGTTACTGAGAAAAATAGCCGATGTGACGCGAATGGTTAGGACCAATAATGACGATATTTCATTTAGAACGGGGATGAGGAGGAAGTGGGCGAACAGAGATGTTTCACTCCATTTAAGATGGCTCGGGTACATGGGGAGAACGAAAGATTGTTGAAAAGTGGTGAAAGTAGAGGTGAGTGGGAGTTGGATACCTAGGTATAAATAGACGGATGGCACAAAGCAAGCATTGGAGAAACGTTAGAACAGTCTGAGGGTAGCGAGAGAGCGTGCAAAAGACTGGCGTAAACAGAGAATGTTTATGAATGGATGAGTTTTGACTCTGCCCTGAGGCTCTCTGCAACCCTAGACCGTCTGACTCGTTGAGAAACGGGATGAACGTTGGTAGGGGTGGGCTCGGAAATTATGACTCGGAAACTATAACCGTGGAAGTGTTACAGTTTGACAATGATCTAGGAACTCACTCCTGATCCAAACTGTTTGTTGCGGGTTCTAAGTTAGACCCTTTTATCACTAATATGCTAAAATGTAGAATTTGTTAGTGCATGAGATTTATTGTGTAGGAGTGCATGAAAGGAGGTGGGGATACAGCTGCTCAGTATCAGTATAATAGATGGAGGTTTTGAGCAATATAAGAAAACTTATTTATATTTTGAATAGCTAATATTAATTATATGACACGCAAGTATTTGACCATTCTGCAAATAACATACGTAGAGGATCGAAAGAGAATTCATTTTATTCTATGCTGCAGTACACCTTTCATTATACGTAAATGAAAGTGAACATTTCAATTTTTTCGCTCTTATTTATTGCATTTCGATGGCAATTTACTCGAGAGTCTTTTCGCAACGATTATGACTGATTCAGATGCAGAGGAATCCGTCACTAATAGAGGTGTCCGTCACCAGTTGAGCTATCCGTCACCGATTCAAGTATCCGTCACCGATTCAAGTATCCGTCACCGATCGAGGCATCCGTCACCGATTGAGGTATCCGTCACCAATTGAGGTATCCGTCACCAATTGAGGTCTCCGTCATTAATTGAGGTATCCGTCACCAATTGAGGTATCCGTCACCAATTGAGGTAGCCGTCACCAATTGAGGTATCCGTCACCAATTGAGGTCTCCGTCATTAATTGAGGTATCCGTCACCAATGGAGGTATCCGTCACCAATTGAGGCATCCGTCATAAATTGAGGTATCCGTCACCAATTGAGGTATCCGTTACCAATTGAGGTATCCGTCACCAATTGAGGTATCCGTCACCAATTGAGGTATCCGTCACCGATTGAGATATCCGTCACCAATTAAGGTATCTGTCACTGATTGAGGTATCCGTCACCAATTGAGGTATCCGTCACCAATTGAGGTATCCGTCACCAATTGAGGTATCCGTCACCAATTGAGGTATCCGTCACCAATTGAGGTATCCGTCACCAATTGAGGTATCCGTCACCAATTGAGGTATCTGTCCATTTGTTTGCAATAGCGATCCCCTGCCTGTAGACGCAGTGCCATCGATGATCGTATCCTAGATTATCCACTCAAGGGACTTCCATGGGATTTATTTAATTCAGTCTCTAGAATATAAGTTCATAAATTACGAGCAGTTGATGCTCAAGATGCTGAGGTCACACTCTCGAAGTACAATGCTTGACATTCTTGATGGCGTATGTCACCTTACGGCACAGGCGGTTCAGTTAATTTTTTTAACCAGCGATTTGGTGACTTGTTAAACAACAAAATTACATTGCCCAACCTGAGAATTCGGTCCCTGGCTTCCCCATGAGCACTCATGTGATGCTTATTCAGCAGTCGAGTAGTAATTTCCCAAAAGACAGTCATTTTAACATGAGATTAGGTCTTCTTCATTTCCTTTGCCTATTGACAAGTAATCCCAAGAAACACACTGAGACGCTCGCTTTGTTATGACAGCTGCAGACGACTGAAAATTACTAGGCGTGTTCATCAACTTCTGAATCAGAGTTGGTAAATATGTTCTAGAAAGCAAGCTTCTATGTCTCGTCGCTGTGGTTAATTAACATCAGTAAAATATGAGAAAAAATACACTCTTCATCATCTAAATGTCAAGTTATCTAAGTGCAGAAAATCCTAAAGTTGTTTTGGTGGCTCTCAAAATAAACATTTGTTTTCCCATTTCGACGTTTTCCGAGCTTATCGATGTTTGTGCAAATTTAAATAGGCAAGGACTTATATAAGTTCATTTCTACATATAACGAAGAATGGAGTTAGCCGAGATACTTTAGACACATGGGGAGAAAAAACTTCGACCTAATTTGAACAAAGTGGTGTTGCGTGGTTATGCGTCACCAAATGATCGACTGTTGATGAACTGAACCCAATTGAAGACTGATAATACAACGACTATTACTAAATTACTCCCAGAGATGCTGCAAGCCTGCCAGACTTCGACTCTACCTGACCGTTGTACGTGGGACGTTATTGAGACTTCAAATGAGGAGCAGGAGAAACTGACCTAAAGAATAAAACGACACATACAAGCGTACAATTTCATTTGAATATAATAAACAAACATTATATAATGGAACACAGGAGGCAAGGGACGAATGTACATGAAGTGAATATAGTATTGTACTGATTTTTTTACCATTCGACCGTCAACTAAGCTCGTACAGTACCTAAAACAGTGCTCTGTACTTGTAGCCGTTTTAGGCCTCGTTCACACATAAGTAACTAACAACACGTAATGTGGTAAAATATCAGCAACACCCCAGAAAGTTGGTAACGTAAATACAGCATCAAACAGAAGATAAAATAACCTATAGCATTAAAATAATGCATGTTCGATACTCGTCCGAAGATTTCCTGAGGCTCAAATATCAACGGATGCTTTATGTTTTGGAAGGTAGATATATAACTTACTTGACGGGGTATTGTTACGAGCGAGTTTGGCCTCGTTACGCGACGTCGCTTACCTAAGAATGCATGTGCCCGCGTTCTGAAAAGATGAAATCTTTTTCCTCTTTCATTATCGACAAAATGAACAGTTCATCTAAGAAATAATACGTTTGAAGTAGTATAAAGGCTATGAGTATTTTGATATCAGCAGTCATCCATCAGATAGGTGGCGTGACCGAAGGGTGATAAAGAAGAGGCAACCCTTCAGTATTTAGAGGCGACGGAGTGTGGGTTGACAGTGGCTCAGCAAATTTATGGTATGTCCTCGCGTAATGTATTCGAGTGCCACAATGGATGATGGTCGTAACACGTGGTGGGAACACAAATAATGTTTGTATGGACTGTCCTGTTGTAGATATATTGTGAATGCTATCGTGGTTTTCGTCAGAAGGGGCGTAAAATAATGTATCACGGATGCTTTTGAGAAAAAATATCATAAATGGTTATGTACCATCGTCGTTGGCCTTACAATTGACAGCCATTGAGAGTACTGCTTATCATGGTGGTCTCCTTCAGGATTTGTAGGTCTTTATTGGCGCTTATACGAATAGACTCGGGATTGGATATTATCCATAATCGTGTAATTTAATAATATGAAATGAGAGAAATTTTGGGACAATGACGGCAACTGTTTTATTATAAATGTATGTGATGAGGTCATGGTTCAGAGAACTGTTTCGTAAGCTGAACCAACCATGGTACTGCGAACCGATTACCCAGTCACACCCAGTCCGCATTTATCAACGTACTTTCTCTTATATCTAGATACAGTCTAAAAGTATGCTACCAACGTCCACCATTCAATGTTATTACTACCAAAAAAATCCGATATCAACTCACTCCTAAGCAGAGTCGAGATTGGGATATATTGCCACCGGATTTGTAATATGTACAAACAGTATATACATCAACACTTTGCATATCGACTGTATTCCTACATTTACAAATTTTGTTTCCTGAAGGAGACAGATACTTTGAATTTCTTATATTACTGGTCTTTTAAAAACCCATTTTGAGTAATTTGCATGGTTCAAATAAAGCAAGTTCAGAATTATTTGGTTACGGATTGTATGTCAAAGAATAGAGTTGTTGTTGAGGAAGTGGGATGTTTTAAGTATACTTGCATTCGCATGTGATTAAAGATGAAGACATGAAAACGTAGGCCAGTTACATAGAGAATAAGGGGTGTAACGTGTTGGGGGAACCGTGCGGTATGGAGTAGAGGAGGTGAATGGTAACGGCTTTAAGAAGATATGAAATGTACTAGAGATTAGAGATTAAGAGTTGGAAGAGCTTGCGAAGAGTGCCCAAGCTAGATGGATGAAATCAGGAGAGTAATTTGCAATTCAGAAAGGGTAAACGAAGATCGATGTCGCGTACAGTAGAAACTACAGCTCTGGTGTTCGGTCCCATGGAGAGAATGGATGCGGTGATAGTTGAGAAAATGAGGAAAAAACAGACATCTATTGAATAATTCTTCGTAGGAAACCTAGGCACGGATGATTGTATAATGTGAAAAGAATACATTATGGCATTGAATGACAGGGGAAGCGAGTGAGCGAAAGGGGGATATAAGGGGATGGAGAATGATATTTTGAATAGATGAGTCTGATGCAGCCCTGAAAATCTTCCACTTCTGAATTAACTGGCTCGTGTATGGGCCGTTTTGTCCGTGCACGGAGACGGGTGCAGCCCCGAAGTTGCGGCGGGAGTAAACCAGTTCACGCTGTCGGGACCTGCTGCTGACGACAACCTGTACGCGTGTTCTGTCTTTCTAGAGTATTATGAATTGTTTGTGTACTCTAGTATGATAATAAGGTCTATAAGATTGTTATGTGGCTAATCACTCACGAGCCCGTGATGAACGGGTGTATTCATCTTATGTTGCCATGCATGTTTCATTGAAGATCCAGAACGATACACGATTCTGGTTGAAAAAAAAAACATTCTGTGCAACATGAACATTTTATCTTGTATTTCATGGTCATTCGACGGGTCACTGTTAGAATATTCCTTGTCTCCATACCACATCTCTGATATTTCGCTGATAAATACGGTCCATTTCAGGAATACAGAATGTGGCGATTCTTTGTAGTCCTTTTTAGCTGATATCCATTAATTTGGAATTCAACAGGGAAATCACGGATGAAAACGCTTTTTATTTCAACGCAAAGGAAGAGAGAAATGCAACATGTGATGCCAAGGTGATTGGATGCGTTTAAATACAACAGAGATTAGCCGAATTCAATTCAAGACATTCGTTAAATAAACGAAACGTCAACAAGGTGTTTGTTAATTGAACGTAGACTGATGGAAGCCGTATCTTGTTGGGAAACCGTTTATTTTTCATCCTCATTTAATGAATGATATGAAGACTGCAATGTAATTTCTAGTTGAGAATCAATTTATACTGTCGAATTATGTAATAAGGACATTTGTGCATGTTGTCTGACTTGAGGTCGGATACACTGATCAATGAATTGATGTGAGGAAGCCTATGAACCTTTAATTTTTGGTCAAGTTTTAAAGGACGACAATTTTGAGACAAAAAGTTTACTTTTTGTCACAGCTATTCCCCTACCACTAACAAATGAAATCCCTGAATTAAACTATGCTCAATACCGGATTGTTATAACGCTGTTCAGGCTTCATTGATTCTCCCTCAGTTCAAATTGAACCTATTAATAAGTTGATGCGCAGTTCAGAACTCTTTCAGAATCACTTCTGGTTGGGTTTTCCTACCAAGCGAACTTAAAAATACACTTGCTTAGTAGAAAATATTATGGAGTCAAGTTTCAGATCGAACCTGAAAGCTACGTGCGAAACTACTGCGGAATAAAATGATTACATCTGCCAATGCTCTTACATTCGTGTTTAAACCTTCCCATTCTTATAACAGATAACTTCTAAATAATGCGTCACGAGCACACGCCGCTTGAAATAACTTAGACTTATTACGAACCCCTTGCAGTGGTGGAGAGTAGTTTGCGACTCAGTGATGACGGGCCCTCGAATTGACCAATAATTATTTCCAATGGTCAGTTCCAAACTCAGGAGACGTTTGGAACAACGTTGATAGAAGCAACATTAAGATGTAGTGCAAACTTGTGATCGATAGCGCCTACGGGTCTCGATATGTCATCGCTTCAAGTTTACGTCGTAACCCTATTTCTTTATGAGCATGTTAGGAAATCGATCATTTGACGTCACACGCCGTCATCTTCATAAGACTTGAGGTTTGAAGATCCGATTATTCGGTCGTTTTTATATTTTCACTGTTACAACGTTGCTCGTATCTACATTTCATAAACGTGATTCGGGCATCGCAGAGGCAATTTTGTCTGGATGTTGATGACAGTCATTTGCATGTTTTGCTGAATCGGATACATACGAAAGATATTATGTTTAAGCATAATCTATATGCCAGTAAAGAAATTGATACTTTCAACTATGAGTTAAACTTGCCACAATTTTTTTTTCTGCATTCAAGTCTATAATTTTCTGCTGTAAGAAGTATGCTTTAACAATTTTTGCGTAGTCCAAATACCTCGTGGAAACCTATTTTTTTCCTCGTAAATGTAAACAAACCACATTTTTCATGGAAAACCTCAATCCGGGGAGTGTAAGAGTGTCCTTTTGATTCGCAAGCATTAGCGTGATCATGCTCATAGCTTCCTCCAGAAGGTGCGAGGGCAAAATAGGATACAATATACACTGATCTATCAGCCAGTTCCCTGATGCAGTATAATTTGATGAGAAACCGATCGAATTTGCATTTCATTCCAATAAAACTACTCATTATTTATTGGTGGTTCTCTAGCAGAGGGAAACGAGGCTAAAGAGATTATCATAACCTGGTAAACTGAATACTAAATTCTTGAGAAAATAAATTTGTTTAATGTTGCTTCAACTTTTTGGACATCTCTTCATCTTGTTGTTTAAAAAGCACTGCCCTAATACTCTGAAAGCCTCCTCGCAATTCCCTATCAAGGCCTTAAATGAATGCATCATTGTTCGAGAGAGGGGTTGTCTTGGTGTCAGTCAGTTAGCAAATCATTTTTATGTTGATGCTATGTTTTTTTAACGTGGAATTTGAAGAAAATCGTCAAGATGGACATAAGCGGAACATAATGCTGTTCAAATGTGGGGTTAAAATATACGATATTGGGTCGTCCAGCTCGCCTTTAAAGAAGTAAAAAATCGAACAACATTAGAAAATCTGAGACAAATATAAAGGAACTAGTGTTACAATAACTATCATTGGTTTCATTGAGAAATACGACTTGTGGGAAACTAGGCTTCGGAAAGTCAGCAGACAATATACCATTCGAGCAGCTGATAAAAATATATAAAACAGGAAGAAAAAATTACTGCATAAGAAACGGAATCTCAGGATGGGAAAAAAGTCTACTGCCAGACTTCTGGCTCTAATCTAATGATGACATCTCACGCAAATACCAAGTCCCCGAGCAGTTCCATAATTTAACTTCTGACAGTACAAGATTTCTACCAAACTTCGATGTTCTAAGTCTAACAACGTCGAGTGTGAACTCATGCAGCGACACGTGTGGTGTACGTATTTCCACCATTGATAAGTTTTTTGCTTCATAGTAAACAATGAGGCGCCGATATTCGAAATAACACTGAGAAACAGAACGAAGCAGAAAGATTACACTAGGCACCAACAGTTCAAGAAGCCGACTGGGCGATTCAGAATTAGAACCGCAAATATGTCAATCATCCTCCAGAAATTACAGTACGGATGAAATGCAGCGTCTCCATCTCTCGTTTATCAGACACTTCAAATACTTTGCTACAATAACGCCTTTGAAAACGTACCAAATCAAGTTATTCGTTCTAATGAGTTTCTCGATTTGCTGATTCTTGATAAAAGGTATGCCATAGTGGACGAGCGGCCTTTTTTTCTCCATGTTAACCTCCAAATCGTTTTATTAACCTGACGAGCCTAGTAACCCTGATTAGAGGCTATTCTGGAATTGTGTAAGGGATTAATTCTGCATTCATTGCATGATGTAACATAAGGAAACACATTTTGTAGTAGAAGGCCTGGGACGGGTTGATGAGTCCATTCCAACAGTATCCAAAATTCAATTTGCATTACAACTAGTCCAGCCTAGAAGAGGTGCCAATTGTTCTGGGCTTCCGGAGGCTGAAGGGTCCAACGCAGGCTGTTGCCATCTTGGCGGCAACAGTCGTAATGGAGGGGTGGTGGGTTAGTCTTCCGCTAATTCTCGAGGGGAATTTTAGAGATGTTTTCGTTATTACTGTTAATTAACCACATCACGTGGTAAACGGTACCAAATTGTTGGTATCTTGATTGGAAATAAGTTCTCTGCCACTGATGTTCTGAAGCGTTTTAGCTGAATTTTTTTGCCCATTCTTTCCGTTTCCTGGTTTATAATCTCGGCCAGAGAGGCCCGCTCTAGTATGCTCGTTTAGGTATTTGAAGGTTCCTATCAACTGACCCCTGTGTCGGCTTCTTTCAAGTCATATCAGTTCAAGTTCGTCGAGTCTCCGTGGATATGACTTTCTTTTCAATTCCAGAAATATTTATGTTGCTCGGTGCTGAATACGTTCCATTTTGTAAATATGCCCTCTTCGGTGAGAGGACCAAAATTGTACTGCAAATTCCATTTAAGGTCTGACGAGTAAAGTATCTCACGGAAGAACGATGTCCCTGGACTTGAAGGGGAAGTATCTGGATATGAAAGCAAGGACTCTATTCCCTTCCACTTGAGATCTTTGGTAATTAATATTTAATTATCTCGTTGTTGGTCGAATTCAGTCAAATGCTCGTCTGCCTTACAAAAGCAAAATTCATATTTTGTGATCTTATGTGCATAACAATGATTTTTTCAATACTACAGTCCATTTGCTACTTGAGATCTTTAGGGATAGTTAAGCGATCTTGCTCACAGTCCGCTTTGTGGCAGAGTTTAGTGTCGTCAGCAAATTTTGGTAATTTGCTTGCGATATCGGTGCCGAGGTCATTTATATAGATTGTAAAGGGAAGGGTCCAAGAACACTGCCATGGGGCACACCTGATGAGCCGTAGCTCACTGACTTTCCTGAGGCCGGTACAGGCCCGTTGCTTGCGGCCAGTGTGCCAATTTCGGAGTCACATGGCAACGTTTCCAGCTATGAAAATAGTCCAGGAGATTACAAAGGCAGCTAAGTTTACTTCTAAAGCCGAGTTGGATTTCCTTGTTGAGGTGGTTTCCCTCGAGGTGACATGATATACTTGCTAATATCAATCTTCCAAACGTTTTGTCGCGTACAGATGTGAGACTGATTGGTCTATAGTGTCCTGGTTCCTGCCTTCTACCCTTCTTGAAAATTGCTGTGATGTTGAACTGAAGAGCGTCGGTGGGGCATGTCTCGAAACGAAAGCTTGGCTTTGCTTGTCCCTGAAAGATACTCGCCCCATAAAGTGTTACATCTGGATACTACCGACAACGCGTGACTAACCTTGTCAATTTTTGCCAGGTCATGGCCTTCGATCACTGAGTAACTTGTTGCATCGTTTCCTATTTGTCAAGGGGTCTGTGTCGTGGTCAGTTTAATGCTGGCCAATTGAGGAGACGCTATATCTCGATGGATTGGTTTATATTTGGGTATTTTCTTTGAGTACACAGGAGGTCCGGACTCAGACGGCCCAGTATTATCGCATAATGAACATATTTCATATCGGAAAAATGTTTACACTTACTATCCAGTAGCAGACCTAAATTCTATGATGTCGAATCTTCATTAATAAACAAATGACAAATTCCAAGACTAAATGAAATTGAAGTAGAACGGGACAAAATTTCTTGTAATAGCAGAAGTGATAATATCAAAATGTCTTATCAATGAAGGACGGAAAATAGTCAGTAAGTTTTCTTTAAGCCTTGAATTGTTGACGAATCCGTTTATGGTCATTAGTAGTTTTCCCACTTAATATTCACAATTGTCGCTGTGAATGAGACCACATTGTTTCGTTGAAGAGATCCGTCACATGATTCATTAGTTATTGAATGTTGAATGCATCAATACAACCTTGCACTCCCAACCCGAATTCCGAAGAGAATCTGAACTCTCAAACTAAAAAAAATGTATTTTATGCATGAGAATAAAGCGGGTGGTTCATTGTCTGGCTTCATGGAGTAGTTAAAAACATTTACAGCGCCACACGGCGTAGGACGGGCACGCTCTACCGCAACTAATGATTCAAAATGATACCACTCGAAGAAGACGGTCACCATTCAGAGGACGCTTCATCATGGCTGAATCCCATTACACAGGCCATCGCTTACGATTGATCCACTATTACAACTTCATTCATCATCCTGAACGTGCCAGGTACCTACCAACCTGCCCTTGAACAGAGCTCAAAACAGTCCCAACCTAGCCATATGAAGCGTGTAACTTATCTCAAATGCTTCAATGTTCCGGACCGGGTGTGATTGAGTGCGTCGTGTCAAGGTCTATACTTGGTAGAGCTACAAGTTATAGTAGCGCAATCGATGTCCATTCGAGGCCTGACGGTTCTCGACGATAGACCGCCGAATGGAAATATTATAAGGTTTCATTTTGTACTTCCTGAACAGACGAGTTGTCATGTTGTGTCACATTGTGATCATTCAATGCTTATTACACATTAAAGTAGTGAAAATGAATCATAAAGCTGCAAGTTATTGAGTTAGATACTATGTTTGAAATTTTTAATTTGGGATTGACGGTTCCGATTATGTTAGCCAGAAACGTGCCGTTATTTATTGGAATGCTGGTTTTAATTTAAACAAACGTGAATTTATTCTTTCACGTGGACTTTAGGGCTTTGTGTAACATTATTGGTAGTGAGCACGGACTATGATCAACATTAAGCACGAAAAGAAAGCTTCAGGCCGGGGACCCCACACATGGTTGAGATAGCTGGAAAGTTGAATAATGCTTCTCTATGATATCTGATGGATGAGAAGCAGGAAAAGTTCCATATAACGCACTGGTTGGAGAATGCCACGACGTTCGATATCCTATTTGGACATCTTAAAACATTTAAACTTACATTCGTAACAAACCTTGTCTCCCACTGTTATACAAAATTATATACAATATCCAACGCAATTAACATAACAAGACGCGAAACTAATACACTAATCGAATTTGCATTAAATAAACTGAAATAATCCTATTGAAATGTCATATTTCTGTAGTAAAAACACTACAAAGAACACATAAACCTAGCAAGTTGCTGCTCATAACAATTCATATTTCAACCCGATGTATAAAACCAATGAACACGAGATGTCTTGTCACACAAACATGCAAAACCGTAAATAACCTAAGAAGACCTAATAATATGAGCAGCACCAACATCGTTACAACTTAACTGAGCTAATTCAAAATCATTACTTTTCAGTCGATGTCCAGTCTTCTCCTATGCCTTTTTAAAACAGGATCGAATAATATAGCAACACCGATACTTTGCAATAACTTCTACTCCATCAACAAACAAGGTGGAATATTTTAATCAGAAATCATATTGTTACAATAATACTCTATTTTGAACATATGAATCTAATAAATGCTCCACTCATAATGAAAACCTATCCGAATCGTATACCAACATCTACGTGAGTTAAAGAAAACAAGACACGCCACCCGCATTCCTTACTCTTTCGAAACACCATCCAATATCCAACATTATTAACGTAACAAGACGCAAAACCAGTATACATCACCAACCTCACAGCAATAAAGTGAACAAATACTACATTAATGGCCTGCAGTGGATGTGTAACCCGTTCAAATTCTAGAACAAACACCTAAAACCCATGCATCTTCCTTAGATTGGAACAATAAAACAGAATATTTCAACAGTAATACTCATCATTGAAAATCCAAATCCAAATACATCCAATTATTCCTATGACAAAATAATTTACTAAACCAACATCAAAAATTAAAAAAAAGAAACTCAAGATTGCCTTCCATAGTTGTACAAAATACTATTCATCATCCAACGAAATTCATTTAACAAAACGCGAAACCCATATTCATTACCCACCTTGTAGGAAATAAAGTGATGTAAGCCTGCACTAATTCCCTGCTGTTGATAACCATTTTCTTCCTTAGACGTTCAAAAAACAAGGCCAAAATCCTATCGCAACATTCAATCTAACCAATAACTACACTATAAAAAAATTAAACGAAGTATAACTATTGAAAGATTTTTTCAGCAGTTACTAATCCTATGAAAATCCTCTTCCTACAGTGAGAACGCTGTGGAGAACATTCAATCCCTGTTAAAGTGCTAGCACTCATAACATGGTAATTATTGAGATTGCCTACGAGCGTTCAAGCCTACATAACTCAGCATACGGGGATAACCTTACATAGACATAAAAGAAACTTATCCAATATCCAATAACTTAACACGACGTAAACCTGTTATAGACTTTATACTTTAAGGTTGTTCAATGCGTTAAAGGTGGATCAAGGTTGTAATGATGACAAGTTATTTATATCATATTATTTGGTATATAGTAACAATAACAAGTGAACAGGGCACTTCTCAAACGAGCATGAATAATGATTGTGATACTGTAACAAGAGCAGCTACAAGTCAAGGTGTACGATTAATATTGTGTAGATGTTATGACCGATATCATAACAGCTTCACAATATTTATCATACACCTTGCCTTGTAGCTGCTCTTGGAATAATTGGGTGTATTAGGATTTGGATTTTCATTGTTGTGTATTACTGTTGAAATATTCTGTTTTATTGTTCCAATCTAAGGAAGATGCATGGGTTTTAGGTGTTTGTTATAAAATTTGGACGGGTTACACATCCACTGCAGGCCCTTACTGGAAGATTTGTTCACTTTATTGCTGTGAGGTTGGTGATGTATACTGGTTTTGCGTTTTGTTACGTTAATAATGTTGGATATTGGATGGTGTTTTCGAAAGAGTAAAGAATGCGGGTGGCATGTCTTGTTTTCTTTCTGTCACGTAGATGTTGGTATACGATTCGGATAGGTTTTCATTATGAGTGGAGCATTTATTAGATTCATATGTTCAAAATAGAGTATTATTGTAACAATATGATTTCTGATTAAAATATTCCACCTTGTTTGTTGATGGAGTAGAAGTTATTGCAAAGTATCGGTGTTGCTATATTATTCGATCCTGTTTTAAAAAGGCATAGGAGAAGAATGGACATTGACTAATAAGTAATGATTTTGAATTAGCTCAGTTAAGTTGTAACGATGTTGGTGCTGTTTATATTATTAGGTCTTCTTAGGTTATTCACGGTTTTATATGTTTGTGTTACAAGAAATCTCGTGTTCATTGGTTTCTAAATAGTTGGTCTATACATCGGTTTGAAATATGAATAGATGTATTTTTTATGACCAGCCACTAGCTAGGTTTATGTGTTCTTTGTAGTGTATTTACTATAGAAATATGACAGAAAGAGACGGTACGCTGGGAATAAGATGTGTACTCGCGGCAGCCCAACTGGCTGCCACGACTGACTATCTTACATGACGAGAGTCGCCTTGCGCTACTGCGTGAGAAGGGAATCTTCCAATCAGGGAGCAGCCCCATCGTTCGTAAACCTCTGAGGGGTGTGTCCCTTCGGTTCCATATCTCTTATTGGCCCACTAGAAAATCACAGACTCCGACTCAATTTTTGTAAGGCATACAGGGCTATGAAGACAACAGAGGATAAATACAAGGCCATGTCCAGCTGCTACTAACCTATACCGGGCAGAAAACTGCTGATCTCGTCACAACAGACAGTCACAATTGACCCTCATTAGACGACGGGTTTTCGACGAGTAACCAAATCCGAGAGCACACATCTGTTTGCTGAAGGAAACAATTTTCGGGGGAGGCTAGCCCTATCCGGCCGCTCGCAACATGAGAAACTCACACTTTGGCTACATATTATAAGCGTACAAATGGGATGTTATAACAAAGCCGATAAAAATTAGTCTTTCGACTAATAAAGTGTACTAATACTGTACCGTCACAGAACAGGTCGTACAACAAACTAACCTGAATATTCTTTTGAAAATCATCATTCTAAAGTGAAAATCACACAGAGAAAAAAAAATCCACACTCATGCACAACCTATCCAATCTTCAACATTAATATCCTAAGAAGACCTTTAAAATGAAATGAGTGACTAACCATTACAACAAATAAAAATGAACCAATCCTACGCAAATCAAAATCCTACAGCAAAAAACCTGCATGATACAAACCTTATGACATGTTAACACTCATAATAAAAAGATCAATTAATTCACTCACCACCGATGCAGAAATCAACATCGCTAGGAGCCAAACATACGACACAACCTTCCTAACCCATGCAAAATCCTTTCCAACATTCAACGTAAATTAACTAGGAAGATGTTGAAGTGAAATTAATAACTGACTCTCAAGGTAAATTCACTGAAGTGAATTCCATGAAAATCTCATTCCTTCGGAACGAAGCCCTACCGAGAAGATCCAAACCATTTACATATGTTACGCTCATAATAAAAATAACCATTCAATTTATTCAATTTCTCTGCGAACCTATTTCTCTACAAACCTACCTTACCCATCCAATATTCATTATAAATTACATAAGAAGACCATGAAACTAATTTATTTAAGGAATTCTTGCATGAAATAAACTAAAATAACGATACGAAAATTATAATCCTACAGTTAAAACCGTACAAAGAAAATGAAAATCCTTTAAATGAATCCAGTTATAGTGCAAAAATATTCGTACAAATTCTCTACCGACGATTAATCCTACTTATATCCCCAAGACATACGAGATATCTCCTACAAATAACTGAACTGATCCTATGCAAAGAAATTGTTCATAAATAAAGTTGTAAACGAAACACACAACCCCCCTACAAAATGCTAAACTAATAAAAAAATATCTATTCAAATTCTCTACCGACGACTAAAGCTACGAAGAATAATTAGGTAAGACGCAATCGTTGATGACGCCGAGATGAAACACAAGCCGAATCCGATAACAAGATTAGATCTGATAACACGTCGCCGTCCGCCCAGCGGAACACATTTAATACAACTAAATAATAGCTCAACAATATTCTCATATGTTATATTGCAATAACATATCTACAATATACCCAACTTCCAGTCCATTAGGAAAACTGATTACATGATATGATTACGAGGACCCAACCGCCCCCATCCGGTTATCGTATACACTAATGCCTCTGCTGCGGCTGTTCATTGTTTTGAGCTGTGTAAAACCAACAAGCTTCGGCTCAGTCATTTCCCAAGTTTATTTTAATCCGACATAATTAACACAGCAGGTTGTTAATCTAACGAAGTCACACCTGTCACATCAACATTTAATTAATACCGTATAACTCAAAAATATCTCATGACTTAGATGGGGAATCGAAAACCATTGCACACTAATGTTTGTTTGACTACAGCCGGGAATCCAAACGTGGATTGAGGTTGTTCACTATGTGGGCCACCCGTAGCTAGGAATTGTGCATTCCAGGCGATGACAAAGTAATGTACAATGCGGCTAAAATAAGAAAGCAAGTGTGCGTTCCGGAAGCGGGCATGCAAAAAGTGTGCATCATAACTGACACATTGAAAATGTGCATTAAGGTTGGTCACTTAAACTGCATTCGAGAACACGTCGCTAGACAATGTGTCATTTTAGACGATTGCACATTGATGTGCAATGAGGCTCGAGTGTTAGTGTGCATTCAGAAAGTGTACACTCCGAAAGTGTGCATTCAGAAAGTGTGCACTCCGAAAGTGTGCGTTCAGAAAGTGTGCACTCCGAAAGTGTGCATTCAGAAAGTGTGCACTCCGAAAGTGTGCAAGCAGAAAGCGTGCATTAAACAGGGCTCATCGTAAGTGAACATTACTTAGCCAGCCAACATTTATCTACCGAATAATGCACAATACTGGTAGGGAAGAAATGAGCTTCGGAAAACAAGGTTTAATGAATAAAATGTACGATGAAAAATACAGCGTGTGGAGCCCTCAGCACGATATTAAACTAACACAATGTAAGGTATATTCAAGAATCTGTCCAGCATCGTAAAGAGGTTTGGCACACTAACGCTGGATTCACGTATCTGGTTCGGCAAGAAAAATTATGAAGCGGAGTACCATAAAGAGTCTTTTAATCCGTATATTCTTTTCTAGGTTAAGGATATCCTCAAGCCAAAATGTTTAATCAACGGTAACAGCATGAATGATGTTGCTTCACATCATCAGATGCTCCTGACTTCGCAATGTACCAAATAACGGAAAAAGACCCGCTACGACTATCATCATACAATGGTTCAGGAGCAGAGACTGTGTTCTAGGCTCCACTGGTTGCGTGTTCAACTCTAGCCGCAGGTAAGGCCCTTTTTCTTCGTCTACGCAGGTAGCCAATTTAAAATTTGGTGTCACACTTTTGCAATGTACATTTTGTTAGCTCTAGAGATGGTGAGTGGCTCGTGAATGTGTGAAAGGTGAGGGTTTTAGGGCATTCATAATCAATGTTAAGTAGGCCTTGCATTCCCAACTTATTTTCCTGAGCGAAACCACGTGTGTCAATCACCCTTTGAGATTATTTTTCAAGAAGGAAATTATCAAACGTCCTGGTAATAACTCCAGCACTTGTTCATTGATATCTGGTACGGTTGAGAATTTCGAAAATATGATTCATCCAATTAGAAGTGGTTAGGAGATCATGTAAGCCGGGGAAGTGATTATTTTCCACCTGAAATCTTTCGGTATGAAGTTCACATTAACTAATAATGCTTCTCTGCTAATCAGATTGACTTATTGTTTCCATTAACTGTTACCAATCTATTAAACTGTGTGTTCGGAGTTTTTTGCTGGAAGGGTACCTATAAAGGATACATTTACGGTTCTGCTGCCAACATGATAACTTGGTACGATTAATCTGTCTCAAACAGAAGATTGGACAACCGCAATATGAGAACTGTTTTTCTAGTTCCGCGCAGATAATATATA
>SDVV010005069.1:0-19546 GCA_016164225.1 Gammarus roeselii | reverse complement strand
TATAAATGTTGGCACACAATCTGCAAAAGATTGGTAAAACTACAGGGTCAAGTGGATAGATTTGATATGTATGAAGGTTAAATCAATGGAAAAAATACCTAACATAGGTATGAAACGGGGAAAAATATACAGTCTTTGGTAATTTTAGGTTAGGATGAGTTAGGATTATAGCCATCATTACAGACCTTCAGTGAAAAATGTTAAAGTGGATCTGGTGAATGGTCGAAAAAGTCAAATATTCTGAATGGGAACTCAGTCTCATAACAAAAGACCGAATTAATCAAAAACTTCTAAGTGTCTAAACTGCAAACGAAATACAAACATTTATAAAAAAAAGACTTGCGGGAATAAGCATCTAGCAAAGACCTGCGATTGGATAACATAATTGAGATGTACATTCAATTATTGAAGAATTACAATACTAACACTCAACACAAATCCGGTAGAATAGTTTTCCAAGGCAATATGGAACCGGACCCAAATCCAATGTCGAGAGGGGAAACACACAAAATTTTTGAAGCATTACATCCAAATAAGCGTATTTTATACCGAACATCCCATGAAATTAGGCAAATTTATATCGAATACAGATATATTCCTATGATATCAAATCAAAATGAACACCAACATCTGAAAAAAAATAGCTAAATAAGATTCTCTACTCTACCCTAAGCAACAACGATTAACTATTATATACGGTGGATCCTACGCACCCAGATGATGAACCCTACTCCAATATCCGACGTGATCTGGTTTATGACTAAGATCGTATACTAACATAAAAGCCTTACCAAAATAACTCACATTTAACGCTGAGTTAATGTGAAAAATGTTATATTTACTATCATACCATTCAAATCTATAACAAATTCCTAGACCTAACTGATGCTATGCCTCTGGGAGTACAAATCCAAGCCTACTGTGTCATAAAAATGAACTCTATAATGTTTTACTGGGTCACTTCTCAGCAATCTACCACTGATATATAACAAATTTAGAGGTAACACACAGTCATGATACGATGCCACAGACGTAACTCGCATCTGTTAACCCATCGTCTATGAACAGCCTCGAACAAAGACACATCCTGGACATAATCAAATTCTAGACACATGTACAGTGGTCAAGAATGAGTCTCAGAGAGTGTGTGGCCATAAAAAGCTGGGCTTCTGTTTACTGATGACTTGAGTAAAACACTACAACGATGAGTAGCTTGTCGCATAAACTCACTAACAAACCCATGAAACTCAAGATCGACGTCTACAAGAACGTACATAATTCACGTTGAACATGGATGAACTCCAAAATGACAACCAAAGAGTATAAACCACCTCTACACTAGGACCCATCCATCCAGTAAATTATCATCTAAACGTTAAATTACACATTTGCTAGGGATCAATGACGAAAATTCCACAAAGATGCAGTACGGACGTACAACTCTTAAACATACATTCCTATGATTCTCGTGAAAAAAAACATACTATCAATAACATATATAAAATAGTTAAATAAGGTTCTCTACTCTGCTATAATTCACATAAATTGTACTATATTATGGTAACCATCCTAATAAATCGATCCATTTACACAAACAAGCATAAACAGAATGAGCTTTTGCCTAGGGGACTCTCTTACTCCTCCTAAATATTGGAGAATGGTCGTACAATAAATATACAATACCCTAACAGCAAGACCAAGTTTGTAACAAATCGTCTGTTCTATATCTATAAAAACTGCGTCAAATATTGTATCAGGATGAAAGAAGATATATAAAACACTAAGAATGAACAATATGTAACTAAATTAGACCTGGAATAATGTTCTATAAAGTAGATACATACGTAATATATCCTAAATTGTATAAATAACCAACAGATTGCATTGAAGATGGAAATTCAACAGAGAACCTACAAAATTGAAAGATCTATAGTAAAACTCACGTGAAAGAACAAAGCAAGAAGATTAATTCTCTACCATACCCAAAACATTCATTAAAAACGGGATGAATGAGAATGAACTATCATTTAACCAAACAAACAAAAATGTGAATGATATACCAAGACATGCAGGCGACGTAACTGAACCCTATAGTAAATACGGTATAGTACATACAAAAATCTAATGAAATTAGCCACAACTTCTGTCCAAAACAGGGATAAATTAACATCTCTTTAACTAAAGTAACTACGGCTAAATCGTAACAGATGTGTCATATATACATATAAAACTACCACAATGATGCAACAACCGACCCCCATTATGCCTGAAATAATGTGGAAGCTGCAAGCATCTAATACCCTAAAATGCCTAAAACTGTATGAGTTAACTGATCGAAATTTCAAAAACAGCGCATATTCAACATAAATCAATCGATCATTACTAAGTATACATAACATAATATTTTAACTTAGAGTAAATCCATATCGTTCAGGTATTTTCGCTATTAGAAAAACGCATCAATGGAACACTGATATAAATGTTTCAAAACTGGATAATGCAATATGGGGTAGAAAAAATCTCGTAACGAAGATACAGCATCATAAAAAAATATATACATTAACCGCAAACAACCTGACAAATAAACCTTACTATTTCTATAGATATTATATACATATGAAATAAATAGAAGGGAAACACAGAACCTTGCCTGTAATCCTACCTTCAGGCTGATACAAACAGGGCCGTTGGCACACTAAGGCTGAAAATGGAGTTATATGACATGCCTACCACACCAATCCTATAAAAGAATATATTGTGATAAATGAACAGAACATACAAAAATATCCCAAGCCTTCACCGCTACGAACCCACCAATCAAGCATGAAATGAGTCATATATACCACAACTAGATAGGAATACCAACATATATGTCCACAGAATAAAATATATAGAAACAATAAACCAGCAATAAATATATATTGATATATACACTCACAACGTAGCAAACGTGCCACGGAAACAAATTTATAAGACAAGGAACAAGCATGAGCAAACTCACATAATTTTCTAGGCGCGCATCCAACTTTCTACCTAGGGGGTTTCTCTGCCGCACCAATTCCCCTCCAGAAAACTTGCTATAACACTATTCAAACGAGAATCGGATAAATATATATAACGAGCAACAGTTAGTGACCAATTATACTCCACTACAACCATCTAAAGAAGAAAAAACTTGTATATAAATACAATATACATCAAAATACAGTACAAATTAAAATGTTCATAACATAAACCATGCCAATGCATTTTCCGAACGCTGTCCGTCCATCCGTCCGTTCATCCGTCCGTCCGTCCGTATGTCCGTCCGTCCGTTAGGTAACTCGGGCACCAAACCAGTTTCGGTACCCTCCGCCCCCGCCCCCCCCCCGTTTCTGCGCGAACCCCCGTACGCTCAGTGAGTCAAGATTGCATGCACCGCGCCCTACCCCGCCCACCAAAAGTAACTCTATTTATACTTATCTATAACTTTCACTAAAAGCATATTTGGTGGTATATACGTATACTACTTCTGTGGGGCAAGATCCAAGGTAAGCCTTGTTTAATCAAGTTTGCACCAGCCAAGGTAATGCCTAGCTGCATTCACTATTTAATTGTATGGCCAGAAATTGATAGAATAGTGAATTCCTAATTGTCTTGGCGTGTTGCAGCAGTTTGATTTCACACGAATAGTTTAAAACAAGAAGAAGACACAAATAACACTGTGTTCCTGTCTACGGAGAGTTAAGAAAAAGTCCTCTCGGATTTTCGCGGGAAGGCTTTGTTGTCTAGGAAGGCGTTGTTTTCTAGAAAGGCGTTGTTGCAATATTCGCGTCAAGGTATTTCTCTGAATCATTTATACCTTCTGATGAAGGTTCCATGGCTTTTTGTGCGTGGGTATACGTATTTATTTGACCAAAATAAATTTTTGTTGCACTGCCGTTATGGTTGGAAGCGGTTTTGTACTAGCTGCACAGAAATGTTGTAGCTACCTACAGAGAAATGCAACACTGAGATCAAAAGATGCGATTGCTTAATAGTAATAGGTGCTTGTGATGCACGTATAATGTGTTTAGTGTTTTTAGGATAATGTAGGGTCAATTGAGAACCTCTATATCACTCCTCATTCAGACTGCAGCCGGGGATGCAGTATTGTTTTCTCCCCTACTTGGCTGGCTTCCAAGTGCGTTGCGTTAGCTACACGTTGAGACGGTCCGGTGCTCTTACTGCTCTGCCAGACCTGGTGGTTTGAGTGAACAAACTGACTTTAGGTCGTGGATTTATTTGAACTCGCCGTCCTGTGAGAGCTTGCGGTGGTATATTTGCTGGTTGTCTGATAGTCTGGGTTCGTAGCACGTGCCGGTCTCCTGGACGTGCTGCGCCTGATGTGGGAACTCCGTCTGGGCCTGCAGTAGTTGACGGAACGTTTCCGATTTGTATCGTGACAGGTAAATGTCTTTCGGGAAAACGTCGTCTATGCCATGGGCCGCTTTCAAACGAGAGACATGGACATTGTCGGTTTTGCCTCTCCGCTTGATGGTGTAGAGTGTTGGTGTACGTTGAACTACCTCAAACGGTCCTTCGTAGGGTGCTTCGAGCGTGCGCCGTACTCTGTCGATGCTGATAAAGTTATGCGTCGCTGCTTTGAGTTTGGGATCGAGATGCCCCTCTGCTGGTTGAATTGGTCGGGACTGTGCCGGACCAACTTCATTCATGAAGCTTTGGAGTCTCTGGTTGTACTCGGTGATGTCGGTCAGTGCAGGATTGCGGTTTCTGACCAATAGGTTGCATGGAAGTGGCCAGTTTACTCCAAACACAAGTTCTGCAGCGGTGTAGCCAATGTCCTCTTTTACTGCGATTCACATGCTTAGGAGGCCGAATGAAAGTTTTTCCACCTAGTGGTAAGGATCTGCTTATGTTTTTAATGCATCCTTGACTCGGCGGTGGAGTCGTTCGATAAGGCTATTAGCCTGCGTATGGCAAGCGGTGGTTCTGATTTGCACAGAACCAAGGGTTTTCATGAGACTGGTCCACAATGCTGATTCAAACTGAGGACCGCGGTCTGTGGTGATGCTGATGGGGCAACCATAGCGTGAGATCCAGGTGGCAAGGAAAGTTTTGCTGACTGTTTCTGCTCGTGCATCTTTGATGGGGCAGATTTCAGGCCAGCGAGTATGTCTGTCGATCATGGTGAGTAGGTATTCGTACCCCTCATTGTGAGGTAAGGGTCCCACAAGATCGAGATGTACCTGCGCAAACTTTCCTTCTTCAGGTGGGATGGTTTGTGATGGAACAAAGTTGTGAAGGCTTATTTTGCCTTTTTGACAGTTTGTGCACTGCTCACACAATTGTCGGATGTCCTTCTTCATGGCTGGCCACACATAACGCGTGGCAAGATGCTGAACTGTGACACGCTTCCCAGGATGGGCGATTTTGTGCACCTTGTGGAAGAATTTCTTGCGCATTGTCAGTGGTATGTAAGGTCGGCACACATTGTCATGTATGTGCGTGTGAATTCCATCAACTTGGTGTAGGCGCAAGGTTGAATCCTTATCTTCGAGTAGTGCTTTCAATTCTTGGTCTTGAAGTTGTTCCGTGCGAAGTCGTTTTTTATCAATGTCCGTGAAAATTGCTGTGAGAAAGTAATCGCCATCCTCATCGTTTGGCTCAGGAGGCAGTTGCGTGACTGGTCCCTCTTGATCATGACATCGTGACCAGGCATCTGCGACTTGGTTATTTTCCCCAGCAATGTGCCGGATATCAGTTATGAACTGACTGATGTAGGAGAGTTGGCGGCTCTCCCGAGGGATGTCACGCTCCTGTCGTTTATGAAGTGCACCAACCAATGGTTTATGATCGGTGATGATGGCAAATTCAATGCCTACGATAAAGTAGCGGAAGTGCTTCACTGATGGATAAGCTGCGGGCAGACCTCGACTAAAGGTGGAGTATTTTCTTTCCCTTGGCTGTAGTTTCTTGCTGAAGAAAGCAAGCGGTCTCCATTCATTGTCTTGGAGCTGATGTAGCACTGCTCCCACTGTGGCGTTGGAAGCGTCCACTGTAATTGCAGTAGGCGCATTAGGCAATGGGGATGAAGCATTGTTGCTTGAGCTAGTGCTGATTTTGCTTCTTAAAATGCCTGGTTTGCTTCTGGGTTCCACGCAATTTCGTCATTCTTCCTGTGTTTCCTCGAAAGAAGTGTGTTGAGTGGTGCCATAACTGAGGCAATGTCATGCAAGAATCTGTTGTAGAACTGCATCATCCCACAGAATGTTCAGAGCGCCCTGATGAAAACGGGCTTCTCAAAATCGTTGGTAGCCTTGACCGTCTTGGGCAACGACAATATTCCCTGTGAGGTTATTCTGTGTCCAAGAAAGTCCACTTCGGGGCGTCCAAATTCACTTTTGAGCGGGTGAATGACTAGCCCATGAGCTGCTAGTCTGGTGAAAAGTTCTTCAAGGTCTTGCAGATGCTCAGTCTCATTTGAGCTGGCAACGAGTATGTCGTCGACGTAATTGAAGTTCGTGACTAAGCGTCCTGCGACGGATATGTCACGGAGGGCTTTGTCAAGAATTCGTTGAAAGGTTTGAGCTGCACCGCTGCGGCCATAGGGCGTGCGCTTGAACTCAAAAGATTCAAAGGAGTGGATACTTTCCTTATCCGTGGGGATTTGGAAGTAGGCGCTGGCAAGGTCGACCTTGGAGAAGATGTTTTTTTCTGCCAGTTGGGCTGAAAAGTCTTGCAGGTGTTCTAAGGGGTAGCTATCGCGTACCGTCTGGAAATTAACACTTCTGTAGTCTCCGCACAATCTCCAGCCAACCTTCTTGAGCACCACATGTAATGGTGAAGCCCAAAGGCTTTTACTGGGTTGGATGATCCCATCCTGCAGCATTTCTTTTATAGCTTCTTATGCCGAGTCTGCGATTTTAGGATTAAGTCGCCTGGGGCGCACGAAAGCTGGTTGTCCCGTTGTTGTGATGATGTGTCTCACATCATGCTTAGGTTTTGTCAATGCAGTGTTAGCCATTGTGATGGTTTTGTGTTTCTCTAATAATTTGCTATAGCAGTCTGGGTCGTCTCCTAGGGTGTTGAGTGTTGCACTTGCTAAAGCCAGACCTGCGGGGGCAGTCAGGCTCGTAGAGGTATCCATGAGCCGCCTGTTATGTAGGTCTACCACAAGCTTGTGGTGGGCGAGCAAAGAAGCACCGATAATTGGTTGGTCAACCTGGGCTATGATGAATAGCCAAGTTATATCCTTTCGCAGGCCAGTATTGAGCGTCATCAGCCGCTCACCATAGATGGGTATGCGGGAACCATTGGCAGCGCGAAGGTTGCTAACTTCCTCATTTCTGAGGTCGGTTGCTTGAGGTGGAATGACAGAGACAGCAGCACCTGTGTCTATTAAGAAGGCGAACTTCTTTTTTATGTCTGTTATGGTTAGGAGACGAGTCTTCCTGAGGGTTACTACCGTGACGGTGCTCGTGTTGTCATCACGGATATTAGTTTCCCTCCTGGTTGTTGAAAAGGTTGCTCATGTCACATGGTATTGTGCATCTGTGAGCATTTGTGCCAAAGCGCCTGTGGAAATGACAACGCGGTCTGTTTTCTGAAGAAGGTTCACGTCGGTGGGAAGTGCTTCTTCCTCTGTTTCCGTGGTTGTTGTAATGCGGTCGTTGTTCCAGCTTTTGCAGTCTGGTCACGAATGATTGTTGTTCTTTTTTAATTTTGTCCTCCAGAATATGAATTATTATTTTCGTGTGGTCAATTCTTTTATGAAGTTGGTCTTTTTCCTGTGAGAGTGCTCTACTTTTAAAGCCATCCCTGACTTTCGTGAGCTCAGAGCAATGATAGTTAGAGTGGTGTCACTGTGCATAGATGTTTTGTGTTGTGTCTGTGGTGTGGATGTTGGCTGAACACTACTGATGTTGTTCACGGTAATGTTTGACTCTGGGTATTCAGTTAGTATTATATCTGTTGCCTCCACAATATCAGTTAGGGTTGTCTTATTGTTGACCAATAGTGCGTATTTGATGTTGGTCGGTATTTCCCTCATGAGCATTTCTTTCATGAATGGGCTGTTGCGGTGTGCAACGGATTCCGAGTCACTACCAAGTAGGTGTCGAAGATGGGCCAGGAATTGTGCCATTGTGTGGGTTCCTCGACGTTCTTTGTCAAAAATTTGTCTAATGCGAGCTAATTTCGGTCGTGTGTTTAAGGAAGTAATTTTGTCTATAACTTTAGTGTAGCGGTTGTCTCCTTCATTCATGACTATGTCCTGGAGTGGTAATCATAGTTGTGGTGGTAGGGCCTTTAGCGTCAACCGGACTTTGGTTTGGTCATCTGTGATGGCATGGGCTTCGAAGTCGGCTTCTAGCAAGTAGAGCCAGAAAGCTGATGTTTCAGACATGTAAGGTGTCACATTAAAATCCTTGCTTGCAGTTATGATGTTGGAAGTCGATGGATTTCCAACAATAAGGTTGTTGTCAGGGTTCCCGTCCTCTGCTATGTTTGTTTGTGTGGGCTTGGTCGGCGATGATCTGTTTTTAAGTTGTGATTCAATTGACCGACTGGAAAGAATTATTTCCTAATTGCAATGTCTGTTGTTAATGTGGAATGTGTACCTAGGAGTGGAATGCAAATTGTTTTTGTTGAGAGATTGAAATGAAAATCAAATTCCTATGTGTGCTGTTGGATTGCAATACTTCAAAGTTCACTGAGTTTTTACACTGCGGTGAGGTAGCAATATTTGTAGTTGAGCACGAGCTTTTAACACCGAGGTTATTACAAAAAATTGAAATTGAATGAGGTCTCCAATATGCTTTGGTGTGTGTTGTGAATACACCAGCAGGTCACTTGTGCAGTGGCTTGGAATCTGCTGACACAAAGATGGCAAAAGAACTTTATCAAAATCACATAATTGTGGTGTTAAATATTTTTCCTGTGTGCCAATTTCTTCCATACACAGTTTTTTTTTAACTTTTTCAATACAAATTTGATAAGTTGCTGAGTTAATTATTAAAATTAGCACCTTACTCTGCAGTTGTCGGTGTCAATGCCAATATTTGGGAGCAGGTAGTGAAACTGCATGAGAGAAATAGCATATCAACTAGAGGTAGCAAACTAAGCAGTCATAGATTTAAATAATGGCATTGACAACGACTACTCCAGAGTAAGGTTCTAATTTTAATAATTAACTCAGCAACTTATCAAATTTGTAATGAAAAAATAAAAAAACAAAATTGTGTTTGAAACAAACTGGCACACAGGAAAAATATTCAACACCACAATTCTGTGATTTTGATAAAATCATTGGGCCAACTTGGTGTCAGCAGATTCAAAGCCACTGCACAAGTGACCTGCTAGTGTATTCACAACACACCAAAGCACATTGGAAACCTTGTTCAATTTCCAATTTTTTTGATAACCTTGGTGTTAAAAGCTCGTGCTCAATTACAAATGGTGCAACCTCACCACAGTGTAAAAGCTCAGTGAACTTTGAGGCATTGCAATCTCACAGCACACATAGAAATTTAATTGTCCTTTCAATCTTTCAATAAAAATAAGTTGCATTTCACATCAAGGGACACATTCCACATTGACAACATACATTGCAATTAGAAAATATTCATTTCCAGTCGTTCAATAGAATCACAACTTAAAAACAGATCATCGCCGACCAAGCCCACATAACCAACATGATAGAGGACGGAAACCCTGCCAACAACCTTATTGTAGGAAATCCATCGACTTCCAACAGCATAACTGCAAGCAAGGACTTTAATGTCACACCTTACATGCCTGAAACATCAGCTTTCTGGTTCTTCTTGCTAGAAGCCGACTTAAAAGCACATGCCATCACAGATGACCAAACTAAAGTCCGGTTGACGCTCAAAGCCCTACCACCACAACTACGATTATCACTCCAGGACATAGTCATGAATGAAGGAGACAACCGCTACACTAAAGTTATAGACAAAATTACTTCTTTAAACACACTACCGGAATTAGCTCGCATAAGACAAATCTGGACAAAGAGGGTTGAGGAACCCGCACAATGGCACAGTTCCTGGCCCATCTTCGACACCTTCTTAGCAGTGACTCGGAATCCGTAGCACACCACAACAGCTCATTCTTGAAAGAAATGCTCATGAGGGACATACCGACCAACATTAAATATGCACTATTGGTCAACAATAAGACAACCCTAACTGATATTGTGGAGGCAACAGATATAATACTAACTGAATACCCAGAGTCAAACATTCCAGTAAACAACATCAGTAGTGTTCAGCCAACATCCACACCACAGCCACAACACAACACATCCATGCACAGTGACACCACTCTAACTATCAATGCTCTGACCTCACGAATGTCACAAATGGATTTCAAGAGTAGAGCACTCTCACAGGAAAAAGACCATCTTCTGAAAAGAATTGACCACCTGAAGAAAACAATCCACAATCTGGATAACAAAATCAATGAAGAACAACAATTTTCCTTGACCAAACTGCAAAAGCTGGAACAACGACCACATTACAACACCCATGGAAACAGAGGAAGAAGCAATTCCCACCGACATGAACCTTCTGCAGAAAACAGAACGCGTTATCATTTCCACAGGCGCTTTGGCACAAATGCTCGCAGATGCACAATACCATGTGACATGAGCAACATTTTCAACAACCAGGAGGGAAACTAGTATCTCGTGATGACAACACGAGCACCATTGCGGCAATAACTCTCAAGAAAACTCGTCTCCTAACCACAACCGACAGAAAAAGCAAGTTCACCTTCTTAATAAAAACAGGTGCTGCTGTCTCTGTCATTCCACCTCAAGCAACCGACCTCAGAAATTAGGAAGTTAGCAACCTTCGCGCTGCCAATTGTTCCCGCATACCCATCTATGGTGACCGGATGATGACCCTCAATATTAGCCTGCGAAAGGATATAACTTGGCTATTTTACTTAGCCCAGGTTGACCAACCAATTTTCGGTGCTGACTGGCTCGCCCACCACAAGCTTGTGGTAAACCTACATAACAGGGGGCTCATGGATACCTCCACGAGCCTGACTGCCTCCGTAGGTCTGGCTTTAGCCGGTGCAACACTCAACACCCTAGGAAACGACCCAGACTGCTATAGAAAATTATTAGAGAAATACAAAACCATCACAATGCCTAACACTGCATTGACAAAACCTAAGCATGATGTGAGATACATCATCACAACAACGGGACAACCAGTTTTCTTGAGCCCTAGGCGACTTAATCCTAAAGTCGCAGATACGGCATAAGAAGCCATAAAAGAAATGCTGCAGGATGGGATCATCCGACCCAGTAAAAGCCCTTGAGCTTCACCATTACATGTGGTACCCAAGAAACTTGGATGGAGATTGTGCAAAGATTACAGAAGTGTCAATTTCCAGACGGACACGATAGCTACCTCCTAAGATACTTGCAAGACTTTTCAGCCCAACTGGCAGGAAAAAAGCATCTTCTCCAAGGTCGACCTTGCCAGTGCCTACTTCCAAGTCCCCATGAACGAGGAAAGCATCCACAAAACGGCTATCACCCCTCCTTTTGGATCTTTTGAGTTCACGCGCATGCCCTATGGCCTCAGCGGTGCAGCTCAAACCTTTCGATGATTTCTTGACACAGCCCTCCGTGACATATCCGTTGCAGGACGCTTAGTCACGAACTTCAATTACGTCGACGTCATGCTCGTTGCCAGCTCAAATGAGACTGAGCATCTCCAAGACCTTGAAGAACTTTTCATCAAACTAGCAGCTCATGGTCTAGTCATTCACTCGCTCAAAATTGAATTTGGACGCCCCGAAGTGGACGTTCTTGGACACAGTATAACCTCACAGAGAATTCTGCCGTTGCCCTCGAAGGTCAAGGCTATCAACGATTTTGAGATGCCCGTTTCATCAGGATGCTCCAAACATTTTGTGGGATGATACAGTTCAACACCAGATTCTTGCATGACATTGCCTCAGTCATGACACCACTCAACACACTTTTTTCGGGGAAGCCGAGGAAGAATGACAAAATTGCATGGAACCCAGAAGCAAACCAGACTTTTGGAGATGCAAGAGCAGCACTAGCTCAAGCAACAATGCTTCATCACCGATTGCCTGATGCGCCAACTGCAATTACAGTGGATGCTTTCAACACCACAGTGGGAGCAGTGCTACAGCAGCTCCAAGACAATGAATGGAGACCGCTTGCTTTCTTCAGCAAGAAACTACAGTCAAGGGAAAGGAAATACTCCACCTTTAGTCGAGAATTGCCCACAGCTTATCTATCAGTGAAGCACTTCCGCTACTACATCGTAGGCATTGACTTTGCCATCATCACCGATCATAAGCCATTGATTGGTGCACTTCACAAACGCCAGGAACGAGACATCCCTCGGGAGAGCCGCCAACTCTCCTACATCAGTCAGTTCACAACTGATATCCGGCACATTGCTGGGGAAAAAGAACCAAGTCGCAGACGTCTTGTCATAATGTCATGATCAAGAAGAACCAGTCATGCAACTGCCTCCTGAACAAAACGATGAGGATTGTGACTACCCTCTCACAGCAATTTATACGGACACTGATGAAGAACGACTTCGCACGGAGCAACTTCAAGACCAAGAATTGAAAGCATGACTCGAAGATGAGAATTCAACCTTCCGCCTACACCAAGTTGATGGAATCTATGTACATGCACATACATGACAATGTGTGCCGACCTTACATTCCACAGACAATGCGCAAGGATTACTTCCACAAGGTGCGCAACATCGCCCATCCTGGGAAGCGTATCACAGCTCAGCAACTTGCCATGCATTATATGTGGCCAGCCATGAAACAGGACATCCGACAATGGTGTGAGCAGTGCACAAATTGTCAAATGGCAAAATAAGCCGTCACAACTTTGTTCCATCACGAACCATTCCACCTGAAGGTGGAAAGTTTGCGCAGGTACATCTCGATCTTGTGGGACCCTTACCTCCTTTCGGCACTATGAGGGGTACGGATACCTACTCACCATGATCGACAGACATACCCGCTGGCCTGAAATCTGTCCCATCAAAGATGCACGAGCAGAAACAGTCAGCAAAGCTTCCCTTGCCACCTGGATCTCACGCTATGGTTGCCCCATCAGCATCACCACAGACCGCGGTTCTCAGTTTGAATCAGCATTGTGGAACAGTCTCATGGAAACCCTTGGTTCTGTGCAAATCAGAACCACCGCTTACCATCCTCAGGCCAATGACCTGATCGAACGACTCCACCGCCGAGTCAAGGATGTATTAAAAGCACAGGCAGATCCGCACCACTAGGTGGAAAAACTTCCACTCATTTTCCTAAGCATGCAAATCGCAGTACAAGAGGACATCGGCTACGCAGCAGCAGAACTCATGGTTGGAGAAAACTTGCGACTTACATGCGACCTGTTTGTCAGAAACCGCAATCCTGCACTGACCGACCTCACCGAGTACAACCAGAGAATCCAAAGCTTCATGAATGAAGTTGGTCCGGCACAGTCCCGACCAATTCAATCAGCAGAGGGGCATCTCGACCCCAAACTCAAAACAGCGACGCACGTCTTTGTCCGCATCGACAGAGTACGACGCCCACTCGAAGCACCCTACGAAGGACCGTTTGAGGTAGTTTAACGCACACCGACACACTACACCATCAAGCGAAGAGGCAAAACTGGCAATGTCCATGCCTCTCGTTTGAAAGTTGCCCATGGCATAGACGACGTTTTCCCCGAAAGACATTTACCTGTCTCGATACAAATCGGAAACGTTCCGTCAACCACTGCAGCCCCAGACGGAGTTCCCACACCAAGCGCAGCACGTCCAGAAGACCGGCACGCGCTACGAACCCAGACTACCAGACAACCAGCAAATTTACCACCGCAAGCTCTCACAGGACGGCGAGTACAAATAAATCCACGATCTCAAGTCAGGTTGTTCACTCAAACCACCAGGTCTGGCAGAGCAGTAAGAGCACCAGACCGTCTCAACGTGTAGCTAACGCTACGCACTTGGACGCCAGCCATGTAGGGGAAAAAACAATACTGCATCCCCGGCTGCAGTCTGAATGGGGAGTGATATTGAGGTTCTCAATTGACCCTACATTATCCTAATAACACTAAACACATTATACGTGCATCACAAGTACTCATTGCTATTAAGCAATTGCATCTTTTGGTCTCATTGTTACATCTTTGAAGGTAGCTACAACATTTTCATTCAGCTAGTACAAACTGCTTCCAACCATAATGGCAGTGCAACAAATATTTATTTTGGGTAAATAAATACGTATACATACGCACAAAAAGCCATGGAACATGCATCAGAAGGAATAAATGATTAAGAGAAATACTTTGACACAAATATGGCAGCAACCCCTTCCTAGACAACGAAGCCTTCCCGCGGGAATCTGAGCGGGCTTTTTCTTAACTCTCCGTAGACAGGAACAAGAACATAGGTCTCGTGTGTGTTACAGTCTATTTTACACTTGCATACGGACACGGGTTGAGAAGGTTCTTCTTATATTGTAAACTATTCGTTGTGAAAACAAAACTGCTGGCACAAGGTAAAGAAAAAGATAAGTAGGAATTAAATCTTCCTAATTGCAAGATATATAATTAAATAATGAATGCAACTAGACAGTACATTTTCCAGTGCAAACTTGATTAAACAAGGTTAAACTTGGATCTTGCTCCACAGAAGACAGGTAAGAATAATTTTTTTTTCAATATGTGCTATCCCCAGTGTCTCATATTAGGTTGCTGAATCTAGAGCAGACTAATAAATACATTTTCAAATTTCTGCAGCAAGACATTCCCTGTATATACCTGGATACAAGATTTCAAAGATACACAAATGTACAGTTGCAGCTAGCTATGGGAAATTCCTCGGCCCAAGGCTATAATAGGATATTCAAATTGGTATTCTGCTCGCATGATAGCAATCTTTAGGTCTGAGTAGCACCCTACCTTGATCCATGCCTATGTATAGATATATATAGTGTGAATAACATTTTTCAATGGGTGACATCTATTGCAACCAGCATACATCCAGAATGCACAATTCTGGATCATAAACATAAAAATGATATTGAATCAAAATCTTTAATTGTGAAGCTTAAGACTCCCATTTTAATTCCTGGTTGCTACACCCCTAGGGGTATACTATTTTTTTATGTCCATTTTATTACATGCGCCCAATCTGTCTGCCTGTATGAGGCAGGCAGAATGGTGTGTAATTATCTACCATGTGGCCCTTGTTTAACCAAATATTGTTTGTATGTGAAGCCTTCATTCCCTGCTGCGGACTGACGCCAAAAAGGGAACACTACCTCCATTGTACGACAACCCACTTCAGGCGAGACCAAAACCGAATTCTCGACTGAATTCCAAAATTCTAAAAAGCTGTGAAGATTACCCGCTGTGAAGCAGCGGCGCACGGAATTTTCTTGACGGCTTTTCCATCTCTCTTCGTTTCCCTATCTATATTACCTTGAATGTCTTCATTCAGTTAAGTTGGGATTACACCAATACCAAAGATTTTACCTGCCTTTTTCAATCATTGTCCTTGTGTCTGTTTTTTGATGCTTACCCATAATACTCAACCTCATTTCGTCATTTAATAGATTGGAGTCAGATTGTGCCATGTAAGTGATAGCACCGAGTTCACTTGAATTATCAACGCTCACAGAAGCTCATGTTATTATCATTTTGGTTTGCCAACTGGTAACTTTACCCATAATCAATAATACCAACATCACTAAACAACGCTGCTTCACAGCGGGTAATCTTCACGGGTTTTTAGAATTGTGTAATTCAGTCGAGAATTCGGTTTTGGTCTCACCTGAAGTGGGTTGTCGTACAATGGGCGTAGTGTTCCTTTTTTGGCGTCGGTCCGTAGCAAGCAGGGGATGAAGGCTGCACATGAAAACAAAATTTAGCAATACAGGTGCCACATGGGAGATAATTACACACCATTCTGCCTGCCTCATACAGGCAGACAGATTGGGTGCATGTAGTAAATAGACATAAAAAGAAAGGAAAATAGTATACCCCTAAGGGTGTAGCTACCAGGAATAAAAATGGGAATCTTAAGCTTCACAATTAAAGATTTTTATTCAATATCATTTTCAAGTTTATGATCCAGAATTGTGCATTCTGGATCTGGATCTGGATCTGGATAGTTGCTGGAGATGACACTTTATTTGGAAAAATAGGTTATTTACTCTATATATATCTACACATAGGCATGGATCAAGGTAGGGTGCTACTCAGACCTAAAGATTGATAGCATGTGAGCAGAATACCAATTTGAATGTCATATTATAGCCTTGGGCCGAGGAATTTCCCATAGCTAGCTGCAACTGTACATTTGTGTAATGTTGAAATCTTGCATCCAGGTATATACAGATAATGTCTTGCTGCAGAAATCTGAAAATGTATTTATTAGTCTGCTCTAGATTTAGAAACCTAGCATGAGACACTGGGGATAGCACATATTGTCAAACAATGTTATTCTTACCTGTCTTCTGTGGGGCAAGATCCAAGGCAAGCCTTGTTTAATCAAGTTTGCACTGGCCAAGGTAATGTCTAGCTGCATTCACTATTTAATTGTATGGCCAGAAATTGATAGAATAGTGATTTCCCAATTGTCTTGGCGTGTTGCAGCAGTTGGCTTGCACACGAATAGTTAAAATAAGAAGAAGACACACAAAACACTGTGTTCCCGTCTACGGAGAGTTAAGAAAAAGTCCTCGCGTATTTTCGCGGCAAGGCTTTGTTGTCTAAGAAGGCGTTGTTGTCTAGGAAGGCGTTGTTGTCTAGGAAGGCGTTGTTGCCATGGTCGTGTCAAGGTATTTCTCTGAATCATTTATTCCTTCTGATGAATGTTCCATGGTTTTTTGTGCTTGAGTATACGTATTTATTAAACCAAAATAAATATTAGTTGCACTGCCATTATGGTTGGAAGCGGTTTTGTACTAGCTGCACGGAAATGTTGTAGCTACCTACAGATGCAACAATGAGATCAAAATATGGGATTGCTTAATAGTAATAGGTGCTTGTGATGCACGTATAATGTGTTTAATGTTATTAGGATAATGTAGGGTCAAATCAGAACCTCTACAGGCTCTTGATACGCAGGATCCATTTATTGTTCAATCTTACATTTCTCGCTCGATTTACGCAACAGGGAAATAGGCCACTTCCCAGCTGAAGTGCCATTTGTCTACAATGCAACTGTTATCAATAAAAACACTAGGCTGGGTGTTGCTAGCAGTATATCTGTCTCTCTGACTGATGTTTGCTTGCATAGCGCTGCCAGGCTATATTATTATTATTGTATTACAACTTTCCTCGACATGGCTGCGTTCTGTCACCCTGGCAGTTCAATTTATACATGGATGGAGTGATGATGAACGCTGTGTAATGGGTCGTGATCTATTGCTTATGGAAGCGAATGAGAAGAGTAGGCAGTTGAGCCAGTAACTGTTTTCCGGATGACGCGGCACTGGTTGGCAGATTCACAGGAGAAACTGTTTGAAGTTTTCTCTTCACTTTGAGAAGAAACTTCAAGTGAAGAAATGAGATGCTCGGGAGGGAAGTCGATGCAAGAAGAAATAATGTCCTCCAAAGTAGACCAGTTATTGGAAGAAGTTCAGTGTTCTAAGTATTTTGGCTCACATGTGGAGAACACAAAACTAGTGGCAACTGAGGCGAAGTCCCGAGTGAAGGTTTAGGTGATGTTATATATTTCTATTAAGGAAGGATAATTTACCCTTTTATACTCAAAAAGTTAATAGTGAATGAGCTTCTGTGAGCGATAATAATGCAAGTGAACACTGTGCTTTCACTTTCAAGGCACAATCTGACTCCAAGTTATACTATCCTTTTCTTACAAATGTGGTTGAGTATTATGGGCAAGCACCAAAAAACAGACACAAGGACAATAAGACACGGGGGAGCAAAATCTTTGGTATTGATCCCAACTTAACTGAATGAAGATATCCAAGGTAATATAGAAAGGGAAAAGAAGGGAGATAGGAAAGCCGGCAAGAAAATCTTGTGGCGTCGTTATCCTTGAAGGGACCCCCTTTTTTGGAATTTCCGTGATTCTACGAGAATTCAGTTTTCTTATCGCCTGAAGATGTTCACGTGCAGCAGGCTGAAAGGCAGCGGGCTGAAAGGCAGCGGGCTGAAAGGCTGCGGGCTGAAAGGCTGCACATAAAATAATTGGCTAAGTGTGTGTCACATGGGAGATAATCACATACCATTCTGACTGCCTCATACAGGCAGACAGATTGGGTGCATGTAATAAAACAATTTTAGATATCACAAGAAAAATAGCATACCACTAAGGGTGTAGCTACAAGGAATAAAAAAATGGAAGTCCTAAGCTCCATAATGCATGAATTTTAGTGGCCTTGATATTATGTTCATGTCCCAGATATGCATTCTGGATGAACAATAATTAAAAGAGAGATGTCAATATTTAAAAAATGTTATTTACACTATATAGGCACTATATAGCTATATATATCTGTAGAGGTCCTTGATTGACCCTGCATTATTAGAAAAACACAAAACCATCACAATGCCTAACACTGCACTGACCAAGCCTAAGCATGATGTAAGACACGTCATCACAACAACGAGACAACCAGTATTCATGCGACCCCGGCGACTTAATCCTAAAGTCGCAGACTCGGCAAAAGAAGCCATAAAAGGAATGCTGCAGGATGGGATCATCCGACCCAATAAACGCCCTTGGGCCTTACCACTGCATGTGGTACCCAAGAAGGTTGGTTGGAGATTGTGTGGGGATTACAGGATGGTTAATTTTCAGACAGTTCGCGATAGCTATCCCCTAAAACACCTGCAAGACTTCTCAGCACAACTAGCAGGAAAAAACATCTTCTCAAAGGTTGACCTAGCCTGTGCCTACTTCCAAATCCCCATGGACGAGGAAAGCATACCTAAAACGACTATCACCACCCCTTTCGGATCTTTTGAGTTCACTCGCATGCCCTATGGTCTCAGCGGTGCAGCTCAAACCTTTCAACGATTTCTTGACACAGTCCTTCGTGACATATCCGTTGCAGGACGCCCAGTCACGACCTTCAACTATGTGGATGACATACTAGTTGCCAGCTCAAATGAGACTGAGCATCTCCAAGATCTTGAAGAACTTTTCACCAGACTAGCAGCTCATGGGCTAGTCATCCACCCGCTCAAAAGTAAATTTGGACGTTCCGAAGTGGACTTTCTTGGACACGGAATAACCTCACAGGGAATTCTGCCGTTGCCCGAGAAGGTCAAGGCTATCAACGATTTTGAGAAGCCCGTGCTCATCAAAACACTTCGAACATTATGTGGAATGATTCAATTTTACAACAGATTCTTGCATGACATTGCCTCAGTCATGGCACCACTCAACACACTTCTATCGGGGAAACCCAGAAAGAATGACAAAATTGAGTGGAACCCAGAAGCTAACCAGGCATTCGAAAATGCAAAAGCAGCACTTGCTCA
>SDVV010005068.1:0-19546 GCA_016164225.1 Gammarus roeselii | reverse complement strand
TTCCTTCACAAATAACATACATAGAGTCACTAATATATATAACTACAGTATCAGAGAAGTACAGCGTCTGACTCGCTAACAAATAACAAACGTCCAAAGCAATACATTCGATAAAAAAGGATCAAATATCTAGCCATCCTATATCTAATTCCTTCACAAATAACATATATCCTAATTTCTTCACTAAAAACTTCATAAAAGCATACATCCTAATTCCTTCACTAAAAGCATACATCCTAAATCCTTCACAAAAAACAAACACCCTAACCAATACATTCGATAAAACGATTCAAAGATCTAGTCATCCTACATCTAATTCCTTCACTAAAAGCATATATCCTAATTATTATCTATCTAATACCTTCACTAAAAGCGTACATCCTTAATCATCCACAAATAATATACATAGAGTCACTAATTAGCCAGGGCGGTTTTCGTAGTCCTGTTCTCGCACCCCTGTTCTCGCACCCCTGTTTTCGCACCCCTGTTCTCGCACCCCTGTTTTCGCACCCCTGTTTTCGCACCCCCGTTCTCGCACCCCTGTTCTCGCACCCCCGTTCTCGCACCCCTGTTCTCGCACCCCCGTTCTCGCACCCATATTAACTACTTATGCATATATTCAAGCTCGATCAGAAGGTGAGGAATTTAAAACTGGATCTTCATATAAATTTAATGATGTTATACCCACGACGCACTTTTCGCTATATATTAGCTCATCAGGTGGGAGTAAATATAAATCGAAATTCTTCAAAAAGTCAAAAGAAATTACGCTGGTTATACCCATGAGGAGTATCCACAATACGAATTAAAATAAAATTTAATCAATACAAATGCCGCAGAATTAAACAAGTCCATGTTCGACTGCTTCTTGGGTACAGTCCTGGCCAAGAGAGATGAACAGCAGAAGTCTAATGCAGTCCGGTTGAGGGAGCTCGCACTCTCCCTGTAGAGAAGTTGAGCAACAAAAGACGAACTGCAGAACTTGCACTACAGTGGAGGCTGACCGCTTGAAGATCAGATGTATGTAGAACTCCGCAAGATGAACAGAAGAAGAGAGATGCGTAGCTGATGTCCACTGAAGTCCGGTAGAAGGAGCTCGCACTCTCCTTAAATATAAGATGGACTACAGAAGGACCTGCTAAACACCAATCTCCAAAGCTGGCTCACTCGTGAAGCGACGATCAGGACAGGCAGACCACCGTAGATGTTGCGCACTTGATGCCGACCACACTGTCATGTCTTCTTAATAAATTCTCAGGATCAAAAGATGGCAAAAAGTATTCAAGCTTGAGCAGAAGGTGAGGAATTTAAAGCTGGATCTTCATATAAATTTAATGATGTTATACCCACGACGCACGTTTCGCTATATATTAGCTCATCAGGTGGGAGTAAATATAAATCGAAATTCTTCAAAAAGTCAAAAGAAATTACGCTGGGTATACCCATAAGGAGTATCCACAATACGAATAAAATAAAATTTAATCAATACAAATGCCGCAGAATTAAACAAGTCCATGATCGACTGCTTCTTGGGTACAGTCCTGGCCAAGAGAGATAAACAGCAGAAGTCTAATGCAGTCCGGTTGGAGATTTAATTCATGGGAGCAACTTAACCGCTTCGTATTATACCCTTCCTATGCTCTACTTGCGATTAAATTTTAAAAGGCATATCGAGCCGATGCACAAATATGAAATTGATACAACAAAAATATTCTTAAATCTGCATAAATTGAACCATACCACCGTTGGCTGACGTGTTCTCTTTCATTATTCAACCAATACAGTAAGCAAATGTACCTGGAAATATTAAGTATCGTTTAAATTGCTATACCTATGTAGCTACCCCAAAAACTGATGTAACCCCGTACTACAGTACACCCCGAAAGTGTCATGTGTGTAAATAGATTAAAGCAGGGAATACATTTAATTCTCCTGTGTGAATTATATGAATGTAAGTTTTCGAATAGTGATGTGAGTTAGCTATTTGATGTTACACAGCAGCGTCATGTTACGATCTGCAGCCCCACCGCAAATATTGAGGGCAAATTGTTTGTTTTTAGATTTGTAATAATTGGATTGATTAAAAATTCCAATCATTGCTATTTCATGGTGGAATGATTTATAATTAAATATATGCTCATAAATCTTTAATTTTATATTTCATTTTTTACTTAAAGGTGCACTAGATTTCGCGCAATCTAAATTTTGTTTCTAATTTATATCAAGGGAATAGTGTCCATTTCATAACATGGCAGTCATTTAAATTGTTAAAGTAGTCTAATATATTTTCTAGACCGTATCAATAATTACCATCTGAATAAATGCGCACGAATGACTAGCGTTTTGAAGAAGGAGATCGTTTTGCCATTCTGCGTGCATGAACACGTTCTAGAATTACTACTTCTCAGCGCAAACTCTACGAGCTGGTCTACTTCCATAGAAACAGGTGACTGTTGCTATGTAATAGTTTGGCTTTCTAGCCATTTTTAAATTTTGCTCATTCACGAGATGGTTGAATTACTTGGATCAGCGGTCAAATTCAGCTGTTGACCTTGAACGCGGCAGCGTGGCAAATTGATTTTATTCTTTTTGGACTGACACAAGATATACGGGTCAGGAACTTGCTATTCCTTTAAATGATTTTCACTAAAAAAAATTAAACCGAGTGCTTTCTGAAAAACTAATAACAGATTGCTTAACTTCAACACTAGCCTAGCAAAACGAAGTCGTGGGAGTTTCAAAGTCTAGTGCCCTTTTGAAGTCAATAACTTAATTCTACTACATTTGATACCAACTACACATAAGGCTGATCTCTATCCAACCTTGAATGATGAAACCTTTCTTCATTTATGGTAAAGAAATAAATAACGGCAATTAAACGGTTGCACTCAGAATGTTGTAGCTTTGGCGTTTGTTTACCGTGATGGTAATTATTTTAGGTGATACATTCTGTTTCAGCTTTGGCGCTTGTTTACCGTGATGGTAATTATTTTAGGTGAGACATTCTGTTTCAGCTTTGACGCTTGTTCACCGTGATGGTAATTATTTTAGGTGATTCATTCTGTTTCAGCTCTGGCGCTGGGGAGCAACCAACTGCCCAGTTGCGAAAAATGTGCAAGCGCGCAAGACCAAACCAGTGGATGATGCATCATGACTTAGTATCTCCGGATCAAGAATGAATCTCGAAAACTCTCAAAACTGCGGAACAGAAAACCTCTGCCCAACATGAATTGCTTGAGACTGGCAGACCAAGTCACTACACCACCGGCACATCAACAAGGTCGTATCATACTTATCCTGCCGCCATGTGATTGCCCAGTGAATCTTTCATAATTCAACATAGTAATTTAGACCTACCGATTTGTTCTTCCTCCCTTCATGATTGCTCAACCAATGCTAATTCCTTAACATAGGTACTGTTTGAGCGTCAATACTGCATAAATTGCTAAATCTCGTGCTCACAACTAATACTATCTATAGTATTAATGGGTAAGAATAGCTAATGGTGAAGTAAGGGAGAGAGCGCTGATGGATTTTGTGCTGGTTTTGAGGAGAGTAGTAGGGAGGCTGTTGAATGTGTGGGTGTTGAGAGGGGAAGGTGGGGGAGTGTCTGACCATCTGCTGGTGGAAGGAAGATTAAGAGTGGGGCAGAGGGGAAAGGGGAACACAAGAGTGGGAGAAGGAAGAGAGGTGGTGAGGGTGAGTGAACTGAATGTGAAATGCAGAGCGGAGGAATTTCAGCAGGCGTTGAGGAAGGAATATGATAGCGTGAGAGGGCAGGGCTTGAGAGATGATGAGGAAGAATGGAAAACGTTGAGAGATGCGGTGTTGAGATGTGCGTAAATTGTGTGTGGTGTGCGTCGATAAAACATCAACCGTAAAGCTATTGAGCATCATTCTCCTACCGAATTCTTCAAATCAATTTACCAACATGGACGATCAATCCACCATTGTTCATCCTAGATCTGCAGGTATACCCTAAAGCAACTTCTCCAACCAACACCTACCGACAGGAATTTGAGACTTCTCGAGGAACAATATTCTGAGCACCGCCATATATACACAGACGGCTCCAGAGCCGCGAACGGGATGGGAGCCGCCGCTGTGAGCTGGGATATCCCACGCTCGGCTACTCTCCTACAAGAGGCCTCTGTGTTCGCTGCAGAGCTTCACGCACTTGAACTAGCCGTCTCTATTGCAAAAAGCAGTTTGTCTCTCCAAATACGTCGAATTCTTAGACAGTCTGAGTGCCCTCACTCAGCTCAAAACCTTGCACTACGGACACCCTGCTCTACGTAACATGCAGCACGATCTCCTTCTAATGTCTGAGACTGGTCGAGCGGTCGAATTCTGCTGGATCCCTAGGCACGAGGGAATAAGAGGAAATGAGCTTGCGGATTTGCTTGCTAAACTGGCATCTGCCCATCAAGAACAATTTATTGCAATACATTCCCGGGTCTGGTTTTCTATCTTCAACTATGTGGCAAGAGAGTGGACAAGAAATGCAAACAGACAAGCTCTTGGTTGGAGACTGAGAAAGCAAGTTCTCCAACAAAAAAGATCAAGTGTTCATCAACCGCTTATGCACGGAACACACGTGGGTAACCCACTACTACCTGATGGATGTAGACATGGGACCGGATGCGCCACCATGTCCCTGTTGCGACCAGGTGGCAATCAGCGTGAAACACTTACTGATGGATTGCAACGCACTCGCAACAGCCCGAAGAGCCTTTTTAAATCCCCCATGTAACCTACAAAACCATCTCACTGACCTAACCTAGCGGAAAATGCTTATCGCTTTCAGAAAACATACCGGACTAAACGAAGCCGTCTAAACCTTAAAACATCTTTGCAGCTGAGGTGGTTTCTCAACTCGCAATGCACAGAGACAATTATACGTTTACGTAGATACGCGCTAACTCTTTTCAGTCGTGTACGCACCAGCATGTGTATATTCCACAGTCGAAACATTGATTTATTTAACCCTGATAAGGTCAATCTTTTCACACATGAGGGTGTGCGAACCTACCAGAATCAATGACGGTCGTGCCCTACGGGGGAGCCTGCGATGACTTGCGTGGAGGCTCCGGTAGAAAGGAGGCCCAAATCAAATCATGTGTCAGAGAAGGGAACGAGGTCAGTGATTGGCTCATAGTGAAAGGGGGTCTGAGACAACGCTATGTTATGCTTCCCTGGCTATTCAATCTCAACATAGATGGTGTGTTCAAGTGGTGAACGCGAGTGTAATGGGTCGTGGCTTGGAGCTGTTGGAAGCAAATGGGCGGAGTTGGCCCTCCAGCCAGTTACTGTTTGTGGATGATACGGTACCTGTGGCGTATTCGGAGGAGAAGCTGTGTAGGCTAATGTCGGAGCTTAAGAAGGCTTACAATGATGAATTGTTAACGATTAATTGAATGTGTGTAATGATGGATAAATATGAGGGCCTCAAATTTGGCCTATTGACGCAAGAGTTTATTTAAATAACGCGCGTTGATAATATGGGATTTGAATGAAATAATTCAAAAATATATGATTGAAGAACAGTTAAAATTGATCTCACGCTGCTCTTAAGCCTCAAGCCACGGGTTCAGCGCATGACTGACCGTCAAGATTTTTGAGTTATGTGACGGTAGTATAATTGATCACCGTTATGATTCACCGTTATGATTAGACGAAAAATTGGCGCCGTCGTGCAAAATAGCAACGTGCAAAAGGTTGGCGAAACTGACTCCATATAATATTTGCGTAATCATGTTTCATTTTTTTGTGGGTATTTCCATCCCTATCGGTCGGTATCATGAGAGGTGAGAGCATGCATGCGAGGAGAAATCAATTAAAATTACATGGTAGTTTTATATATCAATTATTGAACGGCATAGTGCATGAGAGTTGAAATGACCAATGCGGGATGAGCAATCGATAATATACATTGTAAGAAATTGAATTCATTGGTGACAAGGATCGCTAGAAATTTACCAAGTAATGCAAAATTACGTCGCGCGGTTGAACACAATAACGGTACATGGATATAAAACGTGTAGAAAAACCTGGCAACCGACACTGTTGTGCAGATCAATATGAAAAGAATTAAACCCAACATGACGATGTTGGATCGGTAGGCTAGTGAATAGTGTTAAAAATGGAATGCGTTGATAATTATAATTTAACTAACACGAAACAAGAATAGGCTGGAGGTTGTGCATGATATGTCAATGACGGTAGTTGTATATGGTTGATTGTTACATGGTAATGAGTTGTAATTGCATTGCCAATAATGGTTAGAATATAACAAGACACTGAATGATAGAGTGGTACGCTATTCGATGCTGACACGTGACAGCTATAGCCCTAGGATAGTTGACCAGATGACAATGGTGGAATCGCGCAGCATAAAGTACACATACAATGAACAGCAAGAATTAACCGCCTCGCTGGACTTACGTAGCAAAGGCTTATTGTTAGGGGAGAGAGGTGTAGCGCAGGCGTTGCCTTCAACATATGGTTGGATCTTCTGCCAGCGTTGACGTGCGGCGAACGGGTCGGCGTTGAGTGCTGATCCTTGCCGCGTTGTGTTGAGTGGTTGGTGAGAAGGTCAAGTTGAGTTGTATGCCCTTCTAGTGGTGCGTGGTGAGTGTTGACGGTCGGATGGTTAGCGCACTAACAAGCGCTTGGAAGGTCGACGTACAGACTAGGACGATTGACTGATGTACTGGAGTTGGGCGATGGTGCAAGGTGTTGGAGAGTTGACGGTCAAACCCTGCGTCCGTGACGAGTAGCTTGTTGATGGGTCTTGGTGTTTGGTAGACATGTTAAGGTGCTAGACCGACGAGGCGACAAGACGGCGAGTGCATCGCTTGTGCTAACATACGGCCAGCTGGTTGTAGCGGTTTTAAGGGCTCGCGAGGTCGAGTTCTGCATTGTTCTCCCTCACATCAACTACAGTATAATTCATTTCCTATAAATAATGTTTTTACTTCTAAGATAAAGGTATTATATTTTAGACCATTATATCAACTCCCATTGGAAATGTGGAGGCGGGAATCCCTCCGCACGTCAACTTTCCATCAAGCAGTGCGGGACTCTAGCTCAAAGTTCTCGGCGTATACTGCAAGGAACCATCAAGGAACAAGGATTTTTGGCGCCAGCCAATCAGCACCAGGAGCGGCAACATGGAGTGGACGCAAGCCAATCAGCATCTGGGAAGCGGAACAGGGATCTTGAAATGCTAAGTTCAGGATTGAATGAGTGTTTTTAAATTAGTAATTACATAAAAATTATATTAATAGTTTTCACCCGTCATTAGTCTTAGCTAAAAAGAGCAACATCTAGACAGTTAAAAATGTAAGGAGACAAGCTTTGCATCAGAAATAACGAATAATTGGCACAGCCACATCAGCAGTCTGCCTCGTCTGGCTGTAGCTAATCGTGTCTGCAAGGCCAAAGGCTCACGCCCGACAGCCGGCTACCCCTCATTCAGCCTTCACCAGAGGCAGCAACAAGTTGTACTCAAGAAAATACTGCTAGCCACTACCCACAACCTGCCTGACCCCCTTCTTTCAAGACCGCATGGTCCACGATACAGGTAGGAATTAACTATTATTTGCTTTGATTAACGGGTGGCGATAATATTCTCATCCCATATTTTGTTTGGACGTGATTACATTTATCCAGTGTTCCTTTATCGTAATCAGTCACCACGTTCACTGTTTTCTTCTAATAAAATTACTATTTGGATCTTTCACGTGGTGCTACAATTTGAACTGCATTATTGCAAATCTCACCAATAAACTAAATTTACACATGAATTCTCTCGTAATTCTACCTCCTTGGTCAATCCTTGAAGGTATTGTCACGGAAACGACAACCGTGAAGGTGAAACTCTTAAACGGTGACTGACGTCCTGGAGGCTTGAATCTACGTAGTGCGTTGAGTTTGAGGGCGTTGAGGCAGAGTTAGGCGAAGACACGCTCTGCGGAACCTGAGTTAGGGCTGATATGAGGCACTATGGATGAGTGAAGTTTTGGTTGGCTTAGAGCGGTGCCACTGTAGCGTTGACCTCTCTTGACCCCATATCGGTGAAGTAATGGGTGTGTAGGACGGTTAGCGTTGGTGAGCGCTGGAAGTAGAGTCCCGCACTGCTGGTGTAGGTGAGCACTGAAGGTGGAGCACACAAATGCGACGAGAGGTAGAGTGGCCTCTGGCTGGAGTGAGAGTTCCGAGGTGTGGGAATCCTGGGCATCCTCCAGGCAGGTCGGCCACGGAGAAGCCCCCGTGCTAGCAGAGATCCTGCTGCTGGTAAACTGACGAAAGACTGGCCAGCTGACCGATGCTTGCAGTGGATGACCACCCGAGCGGTAGTGATAGACACACATACATATCGACGTACAAAACTGGAGTTGAACGTTGATAAAAGGAATAAGTGCTACGAACAATATAATACGGCATGTTCTGATAATAAGTAAGTAAAAATACAAATGAATAATAACGTAAAAGTCTGCTAAGATTCTATGAGCACCACAAAAATACTATAACGTTGCTCGATGCTGATTCAACACTACAACACTACGTAACTACGCACGTACGTGAGCGCTCTGGTTAGACAGTCGGTCGAGAAGGTTTGAGTGAAGGTACAGCTCGAATTACAATATGGTTGAGCAAGTCGGAGAATGTTTGTAGTTCATAAATAGTAACACGACAATACTCACATTAGAATTTGTGCGTAGTGATTAGTAATACTGGTATGCATGATATTTGAGGAGAATTTGGTTTATATTAATTGAGAACCAGTTGAGTGCAAGTGGACAATGAGTGAGTGTACATATAAAATAAACACGTGATAGTTTTGGAATGTGGGCGACGGTTGCTGCTGTTTGCGCTCTGGGCAGCGGCAACGGAGATAACAGCGCGCCGGCTGGAAAGGGTGAACTACATGATGGACCCAACAACCATATTCATGACCGCTTGCCAGCACATGTGCTATGGGCTTTTCACACAGAGTAACGTGAATGGGAACTCTGAATGCATAGCATGAGGCCGGTTGGTGAGCACACATGGACATATATGAGCCTAATAAGCCCAAATGAGCATAGATGGGCATAAAAAGCATAAATGAGCATGAAGACATGATACACGTATTAGAATGGCTCACGAATATTTCAGAGTTACACGGAACTGCAAGTATTGAGTAAGATATAGTTATTACAGTAGTGAGTCAATAGGACGACATTTAGAGTAGGGAAAAACATGGCATAGTAATTATAGTAGGGCGAGATCATAGTAAGGACAATAGCTGGGCGATTTGCCTCTACATGTGCGAGAGGAGGAAGCTTCGAGTGGTCGTGGGTAAAAGTAAAATAATGAGATGCGCGAGGGATGTCAATGTAAGTAGAATTAGTGTCCTCCTAAATACAGAGTCAATGAAAGAAGTTTAATGTTTTAAGAATCCATTCTCCCATGTAGAGAAGATTGAATTAGTAGAAACTGTGGTGAAGTCGCTAGTGAAAGAAATGTATAAAATGTTGAGTTCTTTGATGAGTATAATGAGCTGTTGGACGGTGGGGATGGAAGCAAAGAGAGAGTTGTACGAGGGTGTAGTTGTCCCAACTGAGATCTACGAAGCTGAAACTAGAGTGATGCTGAGAGTGGGAATCAATAACGACGTTGTTTGAATTAGAACGGGGATGGTGAAGATGTTAGAAGACAGAGTAGATTCGTGTGTTCTGATATGGTTTTGGCACAACGTGAGAAGAAATAGAGGGAGATTAGTAAAAAGGACGATGAAGGCGGTGGTGAGTGGACGTAGGCCTAGAGGTAAACCAAAATTGGGTGGATAGATGACGTGAAGCAGGCAATTGAAAAGAGAGATTTGAGTGTGAAAGTAACGAGATAGTGTGCAATGAATAGGTATGAATGGAGAATTGTTGTGAATGAATGCTGTTTTTACGCTGCCATTATGTGCTTTCCTATCCTTGGCATCTTGTTGAGAAACGGGATGGTCGTAGGGGAGAGGGGGGGGAGTCTCCATGACCGGGCAGGAGTAACCAGTCAAACTGTCAGCCCTGCTAATGACACTGGCCACGGACCGCAGTCATGACCCAGATTGTGAGACTCTTTAGTGCAAAAAGGCAAAGTTGTGTGAGTATAAGTTTACGGGAGGAGTGTGAGGTGCGCCTTGCCGGCGGCAACCCCTTATTCTTGGTGATTCGGCTTTGTGGCTGTACCTGCACGGTTGTTATCACAATTCGATCATTCTAGCGTCAGTAATCAAGAACATCTGAACAAATTACACTTGATCAGAAGCACACTCGCAATAAACTAACGTCACGGGTCTGTTGCAATACCTAGACCAGGGTAAACTAACACCAATGTTGTTAGTGTACCCTGATCTGGACGTCACGGAACCGCTGCAAGATCCGGACACCGTTTGTCCAATTGTTCCTGCAATTTTCCAGGATCACTGCGTTTGTGTGTCTACATTTACTATTAAAATTTTTTGGCATGAATCCATCCCTTTAAACTTATTTCATGTATGGAAATAATTGAAGAAATGTTTACGAGAAGTGCAATGTGCAAATTTGCCAAATGTGTGTCCACCTCATAAACCATCGGTTATAGGTTTTTTATTCAGTGCTTGTCTATTTTCTTTCATTCGTCATGATCCCTAGATACAAGCATTTACTAAACAACTTTAAAAATTATGCAACTAAGGAAAACTCTGACTACATTCTTTTTATAAACGTTGCTAAACATTTGTTTGAAGAGTACGTTTGACCAATCCATGCAGTAGCCCCGCGGTTTCGCTCGAGAGTGGGCGTGTCGTCACTCCTCCTGTTAGTGGCAACTAAATTATGTCGAACTCACGCTTTACGTCTGATGTACCGTAAGCATTGTTAAAAATGTCAAACCCTTCTCAGAGAGGGTCAAACAGACGACAAGGAAATGGAGGGAGCTCCTTCAAGGGGCGAGCTGGTATGTCCAAACTGAACTTCAGGTCTGAGGTGGGGAGGGAGGCATGGGATAGTTCGGGGAGAGAATGACGCTTCTACTGGGGATGGGAGAAGGGAACAGAGCATGGTATGAAATCAAAACGTGATCACTATTTATACTTCACCACTCAATTATATCTTACTACACCTCCATAACCACCACGGTATCCAATAGGATTCTGTATCCTTGAGAGGGAACCAGGGGAAGTTTTGGGAAGATAGCTGAGAACTAAGAGGTTCCCGACGAAGGTGCGGGGAAGGAGAGAGATTAAGGCCAAGAGGCTGTAAAATTATCATTTGAGGAAGCAGTGAGATCTTGGTTGGTGACTGTGTAGGCCTGGTAGCCTGAATTTGTCTGGCTGCTCACCACACTTGTTTGGGACTGACTGCACAGGCTTTTGTGGATATCATAGGTGGTTAGTTTTTTCTAGCTTGTGAAGAGCTTTCTGACCTTCTTCTTGATTGTTTCACCTTGGCTTGCATTGCACTTTGTCTCTCACATCACATTGTGTCCTGTCTTGTTCTTTCTTACCTTTCTCTCACAATGACCTTAATTATATGGTTTTATGATTTGTTGACTTCTATGTTGCATTTTTTGTTTTATCCATAGGTATCTTCTTCTGCTAATCCCCTCACTCCCAGTAGCAAGTAGGTATCTAGTTCTTTTATGTTATAAGTTATCTTGCGTTATTACTTCTAACACACACCACAAGTCTACAACTAACTACCTTCTTCCACCTTGTGTACCCTGGCATTGGCTGGCAACACCTGGCTTGCACTGATAAAAATACTGTTAAATAAGAAATTTTCAAGGCACTGCTGTATCAGGGTGGACACCACAGTATACATTTGATTTCATACAATACTCTAAAAATTTCAGACCCCTGCCTCATAGATATGGTCAAACCTGCTTCACTCTCTCTGCAGAGTAAAATGTGGAGATCCAGGCTAGCAAAAAATTACAAACCCCCAAGGATATCAGCTTGGACATATAGTTAATAGCCTTGAGCACAAATTTGTGGATTGTTTGATGCACCATTTTCATTTTGCAGTGCCCTTCCCTACTCAGATGGGCTGTAGTGTCTGTGCCTCCTGTCCTGCTCTTCTTTCTGCTCTTGCCACCATGTTGGACAGTCCTGAGGTCACCAAAGTGTGAATTTTTTTTCAAGGTCTTCATATGGACATCTCACCTGGGTAAGATGTTTGTTTTACATAGCATACAAATACAAACACTAGGCCGCATCCCCCGTAAAGAGGGGTGGCCAATAACAAGGCGCACCTCATACTCTCATACGCTCACACTCAAACAACTTTGTTTTTTTGTGCTAAAGGGTTTGGCCAGTAACCGCAACATACACTCTAGGTCACTAGTGCAGTCCGAGGATTTGTTGTCAGCAGCAGGGCCCAAATGTTTTCACTGGTTTACTCCTGCTGCATCATAATGGATGCCCCCCCACCCCCACCCACAATCATCCCGACAACGGGATTGCCAAAGGCCGGAAAGCACATCAGAGCAGCGTCAAAATCAACCTTTCACAACCATTCTCAACTCTCCCTTGTTCATTACATGCTCTCTCGCTACTTCCACATTCATGTCTCCTTCCTAACGCCTGCTTCACACCATCCATCCATCCAAACTTTGGTCTACCTCTAGGCCTGCGACTACTTGCCTCCGCATTAATCACCCTTTTCACCAATCACCCTTCATCCATCCTCTCCATGTGCCCGAACCATCTCAGAACAGGCAAATCCACTCTGTCCTCCAACTTCTTCACCATCCCTGTTCTGATTCAAATCACGTTGTTGGTGATCTGGTCTCAGCATTTCTCTTGCCTTGCTCCTCAAACATTTCATCTTGTAAACATCCAACCTTCTTATCTCCTCTGCTCTCACCCCCCAAATCTCAGCTCCATAGAGCACAGTTGGGACAACAACACCCTCATACAGCCCTCTCTTGCTTCCATCCCAAAAATCCTACAGTTCATTACACTCTTCAGCGCACCCAACACTTACCACCCCTCCTTCACTTGCGCCTTCACTTTAGTTTCCACTTGTTCAGTTATCTCCACATAGCATGTCTTTGTAATGATGCTTTGTCAACTAGCTTGTGGAAGAAATGAAGAAAATCCAAGTCTCCCATGTTATACGGCCCAATCAAAATTATTTATTTAGCATAGTATTTTTACATTTAATCATACCTGAGAGATAGCTAATTGTATCAGGGCTTGGAGAAAGACTTCCCGTATAGGAAGTTTGCAGATGTGAAAAGAAATTGATATGTGATCAGATTTGAATGACAGCATGTACAACTTTTCCAAAAATGGCAATAGATGACATGTATTGAAAATGACCTGTAATATGCATAAATATCTGTAGGTAGCTACTATTTATTATCAAACGGAAATTTAATTATATAAACATGTGCTCATGCTATTGGTACTCTCGAATCTTTATATCCATGTCAGTCTCATTAATAATGGGGGTTAGGAGAGTTGCCCTGTATGGTGCCAGAAAGCATCCCAGATCTGGGTGATAACTCTTCTCATGGTATTTTTTATATTTTTTTTTCTTGGGTTGATCATTGAATTTTTAAGTTTATCATATGTAATGGTCTCAATAGCAGTTATTCAGAGCTTAAATAAGAATTTTCTAGATTACATACATTTTGGATTATTTTAAATGATGCCTTATACGTGGGGAGTTTATTCTAAGGGTCTCTTTTACACCGTGGGGTGCATTTTGTGTTAAACAATGTAGCTAAAAATCTATTTGTCTTGCATAGCATGCTTTTGTTTTCATGCTATAGCTAGCAATTAGTTCATTATAGAAATTAAGGAAATTCTTGGTTTACTGGTTTGTTGTTTTCCAATAGAACATTAACTGTAGCGTCGACCAGGGTGACTCCCTGCATTTTGCGCATACTTTGAAATAACTCAAAAAGTAGGCGGCGGAGAAACTTTGTGTTTACTGTGTGTATAGCTACTATAATGATCATGAAGCACTGTAAGTTTCAACATTCTATCCTAAACAACGAAGAAGTTATTTATGAAAAACCGTGCGGCAAGCTATGGCCCCCAATTGGGGGTGACTTCCCACATCGAGCGGAGTGACAACGCACCCCCATTTATCAATAATTGAAACGCAAATTAATATTTTTTTGAGTACCAATCAAAAGAGCATGCCTATATAAGCATATATCAGTTGCTCAAAATAAAATGTAAAGCAAAATATTATGTCAGTGACAGGTGTTTTTGATGCTCGTTTTTTGTTGCTGTCATACCCGACTGTGGAAGGATTTTTTTTTCCCGATTTCGCCACAAAAAACAAAGTTTTTCTTCAATAATTGCAATCTAACTTTACTGGAAGTCATTTCTCCACATCCTAAACTATATGACCCTAAAGTATCAGTAAATGAGCAAATATTATGAAAAAACTTTTTTAATAATAGGATAAAACACGTTAAAAATGTATCTTGTCAATCCAATAACAAGCTTATTGCATTAACATGAATACAAGTCATGCTAGGTAAGGTATTGTTATCTTGATATGAAAATATGATAAAAAATATTCCTGGAAATTAAATATAAGTTAACACCTTGGCCCAGACTTGTCACCATGTGTTATAAACATTGGGTCATTATAAAATTAGTTATGCATTTTGAAATTAGCTGTGGTGTCATATGTGCAAAAAATTGCATTAAACTACTTTTCATTGAAGAAAAATTAAGATATTTAATAACAAAATGAGTGTGGGGAATCACCCCTGATCGTTTTTTCACCTGGGGCCATTCCCGGCAGTTCTACATTTGTATATATATATCTACAAAAGTTAACATTTATTTCCAAAATTCTTTCTACGCAACGAACTACATCATATTTCAAGTATCGCCAGCAAATTTGGTCCTAATCCAATGAGAACTCTAGACACAGCATCAAAGTTTGTGGAACGTCAATTTTCCGAACCAAAATTATCAGGGACCTGAAAAACACCCCTTCAGTTTGGGGATTCTTCATAAATTCTGTGCGCGTATCAAATTTATAAGTAGCTGATACTTGCTAACAAAGACCTGCTCTTGCAAGCCCCGTAGTCAAACGGTGACATTTCTGACTTCCTGGTGCCTAAAAGGGGGGTGCGGACAGTCACTCCGTGTTTCCGACCGTGGGAAGTCACCCTGGTTGACGCTACATGGTAGATGCTGATGATTTTGAAATGTATTCATCTTTCCAACGTCATGATGTTGCTTGGTGTCTCTGCTTTGCAGGGAGACCTTGACAAAGTATTCCTGACAGCATCTTCATGGAATTTGTCATTGAACCCTAGCAAGTGTTTTATGTTTCAGAAGACGTTTTGCTGGTTGGATGGGTCGCGGTACAGAGGCTGTTTACACTCTTGGGGGCTTGTTTGGAGTTAGTCCAAGCTCATCGCAATTTGAGAGTTCATGTGGATGTTGGTCTCAAATTTCATGGCCATGTCAGAGAAGTTGTGAAAGGAGCTGCTGGTCTTTGTAGTGATTTGCTTAGGTCAACAGTGAATAGAAGCCCAAATTTTATGGTCACACTCATTGTGGCACATGTCAGGCCCATTCTTGATTACTGCTCCTGTGTGTGGAATCTTGGTTATGTCCAGGATGTGAATTTGCCTGAGTCTGTTCAGAGGAGGTGGACCAAACAGGTACAGGGTCTGTCTGAGATGTCCTACCATGACAGGCTGATGGCTCTCAATCAAGAGCAGGTTACTGAGAAGTGACCTCATGAAGTATTGGTGAATTCTGTGTTGTGACACGGAGGGTTTAGATTTGTCCATTCTGTTCCAAAGGTTGCTGGATGGTAGGACACAGGGACATTGGCACAAACTCTTGATGCCCCACTGCTCTGAGGATGTGGCAAGGATTTTTTTTTAATGTTTGATGCATTAGGATAAGGAATGAGCTGCCTGCTGTGTTGTTGAGTCTACCATTTCTGCTTTCACATTGGCACAAACTCTTGATGCCCCACTGCTCTGAGGATGTGGCAAGGAGTTTTTTTTAATGTTTGATGCATTAGGATATGGAATGAGCTGCCTGCTGTGTTGTCAAACCTGCTACCATTTCTGCTCTAAAGGCAGGGTTGGCTGAGTTTATGGGGAATAGATTGTTCGAGTGCTAGGGTTCTTGCGTTCTCAGCTGTGTTGGCGAGGCTGTGGTGTGATTCATCCGTTTTTTTTATAAATTTATATGTGTAAATGTATTTGCTTTCATGGTTTTCTGACCAGTTGTAGTTGTGCTTAGAGTTTTCATGCAAGTGGCTTTGGGTTTGTTCTCTGGAAGCCAATGGTGTGCATCCCTTCCAGCATCTTCCCGTTCTTGTTCCGCGGAATCTTTGTAGGTGCTGGCCTGCATGACTGTGCTGCTGTCCTGACTTGGTGCTCCTGACGACTGGGTATGCTGAGCTCTTGGGGGGGAGGCTGCAAAGGTAAGAATCCATACATCTAATCATACTTAAGTTGTAAATGCTTTCAGGGTTTGGAGTTATCACTTCCAGTACAAAAAGTTGGCAATTAAAAGAGAAAAACTATGAATATTTTATGAAATTTTAGAGACAGCTCTTAACATCAATAAAGACTGCTGTGTAGGACATGGATTGAAATTGACACACAAGATGCAAAATTCACCATAATTTTTATTGTTGTGGATTGGATGTAGCATCAACTATTGTAACTCCCTGCATTTTCTGCTTACTCTGAAATAACTCTAGGTATGTACCTAACTTAGGAACTTTGTATTTTCTGCATGTATAGCTTTTATTATGACCATGAAACACCATTAGTTTGAACATCCTATCATTGACCAAAAAAAGTTATTTACAACCTGTGGCAAGCAAAGCCTCCTAATGAAAGTCGATTTCCCAGAGCGAATGGGGTGATTTCATGCATAAGAGTATGTACCAGCTGATCAAAATGAAATGGAACAGATATTTTTATGTAGATGGGTTTCTCATGATGCTTGTTGTTTGCTGCAGTCATTTATGAGTCGGGATTTTTATTTGAATTCCATCAACATGAATAATTGGAATCTGACATTACTGGAAGTATTTTCTCCATATTCTGAATTAATTACGACTGAAGAATCAGTAAATGAGCAAATAGCTATTACGATTAGGGATGCACTAAATAGCTATCGGGCATCTGGCTAGGCCTCAATTTTTCCGTATACCATTATGGTATCAGACCAGATAGCTGGATAATAGTACAAATAGTTGAATTATAGATTTTTGATTCCATGATAAATATATAGCACTTTTGACATTAGAAAGGCAATAGCAAAAACCATGATGGTGTCTGATAAGCTGGTAGCTACTTCAGTGTGCACTATTGAGAAAATACTTGCGTCTGATGTTTTACGTTTAGAAGCTAGTAAGCTAGTGTTTTTAACTATACTATCAATGCGTCATTGTATACATGCAGAGCAAGCCGGTTGATATATAGTAAACAATCAGCGCATCTCTGCTAATGTGTACAGCAAAGAACAAAGTTGAAACAAAGCATATCCCATAGTAGACTTCCAAACAGCGATTGATATTTCACCATTAAATTGATCTATATTGCTCCATCAAAGCATAGCCCAGCGCTCGCTATGTCAATCAGGGTCAATTTTGCTCTGGGTGAGTGTGTGTGTAGTTGCTTCATGGCCAATTGTTTATGTGCTACATAAATTGTTGCAATGCAGTGATAGCTTGAAAATAGTATAATAATGAAATTCATGTTGAATCATATGATCTGTTATTTTTCTTGATTATTCCACATTGAACGTAGTAGATACAATCTGCTATCATGTGATATTTTCTTACCAATTACAACAAGCAGCATATGTGTTGGTAAGGTGAATCTTGTTGAAAGGTTTTCAAATACTATATCAATGATTGATTGAACATCTAGCATTATCCTGCTGTAGATTCAGTATTTTCAGCGGGATATCCTGCCTTTTCTGGGCCAGGTATCCGACAAGATGTCCAGTATTTGGCAGTCAGGACAAGCCGGATGTCCAGTTATCCGTCAATAGCCTGATCTGCCGGGCATCCGGCTATCTGGCTAAATCACTATCCCGTACATTCCTAATTACTCTTTTTAAAAATTAGATATAAAGTGTTTTTTTTTGTAAATTCTATAGCAAACTAGCTTTAACATGAATACTAGGTATGCTACTTAAGGGATTACCTTAATATGAAGATATTATGTAAAATATTTTTTCCTGGTGTCAAACTAAAGTTCACACTTTAGGCCTTGACTCATCACCATGTGGTGTAAACATCAAGTAGCTAATTGTAAAATTACCTACCAATATTGAAATGAGCTGTCATTTTTCTTACGTCATTCACTTCCAGATGTCATTCACTTCCAGATGTCATTATACGTGAAGAATTACATTCAAGTACTTTTCAATGAAGATGAAGAAAAATATTCATCAACAAAATATGCGCGTTTTTTTCCATTGAAGATTCTCTGCAGTTGTATATGTATTTGTATATATATGTTAAGAAGGATTCATTTCCAAAATCCTCACACACCAAACTACAACATATGAGTATTAGCTACCTCAAAATTTGGCCACAATATGTTGGAAACGCAAGCCACAGCATCAAAGTTTGCGGAACTTTGATTTGTTCAAACCAAACTTTCAGGAATCCGAAAAACGCACCCTCACTTTGACGATTTTTCATGAATTATGTACGCGTATCAAGTTTCTACAAGTTGCTGTTACTACTAACAAAGACCTGTTGTTTCAAGTCCTGTAATCAAATGGTGACATTTCCTATGACATGTTGCTCAAAAGAGGGGTGCAGGCAGTCACTCAGGTGGCCAGCTAAAAGGAATCACCCTATTCAAGGCTGAACTAATAGTAACATGCTCTTTCTATTGGCACTCCTGACTTTTATTTTCTTATCAATTGGCTATTATATGTAATGGGTGTAAGGAGGTACCCAGTTTATTAGGGCTATCACCCCTGCACAATTTTTGCTGTAGAACTTTTTCTTTGCATTGATCCTAGAATATTGAAACTTGTAGTTCTCAATTGTCATGTAGCTAAGTAGTAGCTAAACTATACAGAGCTTCTAGGTTAGCCACTTGATTTATGAGTCACTCCGAAGTATGGGGACAATACAGCAAGTTCTCCCAGTTGATGCTATTTTGAAAAAATGATATGGTTTTCTGCAGTACAAAGGGGGATTTTCTTGGCTCCTGCACTGCCTGGCCTGGCAACCTCTACAGCCAGAATGTAAGTGATGGCAAAATGCCCACCCAAGCTGTTCAAGTGGCAAGGTCATGAAGCCTGCCAAACCAACACCAACTCTGCACACACCAACCCGGGTTATGACCACTGGGACCAGGCTCACCTGGGCTATAGAATAAAACCGGGCACCCCGGGCGTGCCGCTCTCTGGCTGGCACCCCGTTACAGGGCTTTTCCACCCCTGGGTATCTGTCGGGCTGTGCCGCAGCACCCGTACTGGCTTCACTGCCTAAAATAGCCACCCCTATCAAGGGTGTCCTCTGGGTTCAATTCCGGGTCTGGCAAACGCAGA
>SDVV010005067.1:0-19548 GCA_016164225.1 Gammarus roeselii | reverse complement strand
ATCATGGGATGAGAAAGGCCTGGCGTTTGGTATGGCTGTAAGGCAGGTGGACGCCATTATGGGATGAGAAAGGCCAGGCGTTTAGTATGGCTGTAAGGCAGGTGGACGCCATTATGGGATGAGAAAGGCCAGGCGTTTAGTATGGCTGTAAGGCAAGTGGACGCCATTATGGGATGAGAAAGGCCAGGCGTAAAGTATAGCTGTAAGGGAGGTGGACGCTATTTTGAGATGTTTATATAATTTATTTTGCTCATGTGTTTCTGGTGGTAAAAGTGTGTCTGCACAATTATTGTATTTGTTCGTTAGTGATCAGTGTGAAACGATGCCTTGTGTTTCGCCATTGATTGTGTGTTGGTGAAGAGAGAATAGCTTGGTATATAGGGAGATCAGAATAGTTATAGTTTTGATGGGGTATGGAGCGCCGGAACTCTGTACCGACTCGTGAGGCTCAGCATCATCAAGACGTTTTGATGTACGGGAATGTCCGATAAAGCTCCGGTCCTTTTTTCATCCAAAGCTGACGACACCCTGTCCTTGGTATAAGCTTTGGCTTGAAGTTATTAGTTGTCTAGTTCAACTTGTGATGAATTTCAGGCAATGATTTTTTATTTCAATTACTTACGAGGTTATAATGCTCTACAAAATATACTTTCAAACCTTAGCAGCGTTTCTCAATTGATTTTTTTTCGTTTTTTCATAATTTAGTATTTATTTCTAAAAAAAATCATCGCCAAAAAGTATTTTTAAACTGCTATCTCCTCCTACAGTTTGAAGGAATCATAGCTTGCAAAACTTTGTATGTGTGTGAACAATTTGATGCCTGGCGAAAAAAAATGGATTAGAACCTAAATCATGATTAACATATTTAAATCTTGCCGATGAATGAAGTCCAGTTGTTCGAGCTACAGGCGATGCTCGATAGCAGGTGCTAACTGAATTCGTTGTTTGATGGCTACCGGTAAGTGGTGAGCTTGTATTTATTAAGTTGGATGCTGCTGCCACGCATGGAAAATGATTCATATTAAGGTATTGAGCAAGAGCCTGTTGATATGGGTGTAGTTGAGACGCTTAACCTAAAGCATCAATGATAGAGTGCATTACGAAACCCTACATTCTGGCACTTTAACTTACTTTGCTGCGTTCGTTTCATCTTCTTAGTGCTCATTGAACATCAAACGCAACCATCGCCTCGCAAAGAGTAAACCAACACCGTTCCCTCTGATCCCCACTCAGGCGAGAGCGATGGCCGTACCCTGAGTGAGCTTGAGGAGCTGGTGTGGACGCCCCAGCATGGCCTCACAGACCGACAGATCGACCAGTTCCTGGTGGTGGCCCGTTCTGTCGGCACCTTCGCTCGCGCCCTCGACTGCTCCTCCAGTGTGAAGCAGCCTTCCTTGCACATGAGCGCTGCGGCCGCGTCTAGAGACGTCACACTGGTGAGAGTGAATAGCTCATCGCTAGTTGCCGTACTCAAGATCAAGTGGACGTCTGGGAAATGGTTACAGTGAACAAAAATATCGAGAACATACGTTTTTTACTGTAACTTTAGCGCCCCAGCAGTACAGTACCCAACCCTTGTCTGTGCATTTTTAGCCCTTATCGCTGTTGCACCAGCACACCTGTCAACGAACCCTCGTCTGTTTGATTCCTTGTCGCTGCTGAGCTAGCACATATCTGAGCGAACCCTTGTCTCCTTACATTTAAAGGCCATGTTTTAGCTGAACCAGCACACCTGTTAACAAACCGTCTTCTCCTTACAGTTTGAGGCCATGTCGTTGCTCCACCAGCATAGCTATGACCTGTCCAAGGCCCTGTCCTGCCTTGTGCCAGGCACCGGACCCTTGTTGTGTCGGGATCAGATGGAGGAGTGGGCGGCGTCGGAGGCCAACCTTTTTGAAGAGGCCCTCGACAAGTATGGGAAGGACTTCAACGACATCCGGCAGGACTTTGTAAGTGGCATGTTGTGTGGACTATTTATACTATTGTGCTGGAATGAGTGAAAATTCAGAATGGTCGATGAGGACTGAGAGGGTACAACTTGCGTTGTCCCCATTCGATGGCTACGTAGCAGACAGACTTGTCAAGTCAATTGCGGCATGCTGTGAATGGTTTCAACTGGATGATGATAGAGGTGTGACTATACCTGGTTTCTCGCCGATTCCAATTCTCAGTTTGCGACTGGTACCTTACTTACTTCGATACTTGGAGTTTCATTGCTGTTACAGCATATCACAGCGTAGCCGTCACCCTGCCCACATATGTGGGGACGCTACTCGTGCTGCGACATCAGCATTTGCATGTTGCGGACACATTCGCCAGTCGGATCACGGCTTGGCGACGCGGTTGAGCAGGGAATTGTCCCCACATTGATTAGGAGTAGATCCGGAACACAGCTGAGGTATATACTTTTCTAATTGGCTCCTGAACCTCAAGATGTTTGCTGGTGCTGACCACTGCGGTACATGTTTGATACCGATACTTCCGACGCGAAGAATGACCGATACTCTGTACCAATACTATAGCCTTGTATATCAAATTAATAGTAGCAAATTTATTTTGTAAACATATAAAGACTAATGAAATGAAATCTAACCGTATCAAAGCAAAGAATCGTTGATAAATTCACTAATTTATAACTGAAGTTCTCGACCGTGGACGCATCATATGCGTATTCGTGTATATATGGTGGTTTTGATTTACTAATCAGCATGATAAGCAGCAGATAATCACTGTGAATTCCCATTATTTTCGTTGAATTTGTAATGTTAATAAACGATAATATTTTAAGATACAGGCAGCTTTTTGCCGATACAGACACTTTGCATTTGCCGACAGAAGTCGATACCGAAACCTATAGCTATATTATAGCTATATAGCTATATTAAATTATTAATGTCAAATATATTTTGAAAATATGTAAAGACTAATTAAATCATTTGTAAATGTAGCAAAGCTAGGAACCATTGCTGAATTTGCAAATTTATTGCTGAAGCTTTTAACCATTTAGCAGTGAAAGGAAAGTTTTATTTCCATTGTAAACATTTTTGATATTGTTAAAAACTTTCATTTTAATGGATCCGCAACTTGCAATGATGTTGCAAGGATGTGCTCTGGGCCTTCTTGGGTTCCAACGGCATGGTCTTGACAACTGGCAAATGAGCAACCCCTCCTTATCTATGTCGTCTAATTTGTCTCTCATCCCTGGTGGTGAAACATATTGCTTAACAATTTGCTGTGTATTTAAAATAGTTTAGAGCACTTATTCTATAAAAGTCTTTTGTCTTTGTCATGTCTCTGTTTGTCTGTCTTGTCTATGTCTGTCTTGACTCTGTCTGTCTTGACTCTGTCTGTCTTGACTCTGTCTGTCTTGACTCTGTCTGCATTGTCTCTGTCTGCATTGTCTCTGTCTGCATTGTCTCTGCCTGTCTCTGCCTGTCTGTGCCAGTCCGTGGCAATGCTCTCTCAAAACTTGCTAATACTGTTGAATTTATGAAGTAATTGTGGCAAGCGCTGAATCATTTGAAATCTCTTGTAAAGAATTGTGAGGGAATATTTTTCATATTTGATATTTTTTAGCACCCATTTTTTTTTATCATTCTTCATCTCTTGCTACATTTCTGTAGCTAGCATATGAAATACAGCGTTCAAAATTTGTTGTGGAGTACTATAAGTGGAATGATGCGTTTTTTAAACTTCGGTTGAAACTGAGTGGGAGTTTTTTTTTCCAAATCTAATTAAGAGGTTTAGAAACTGCGTGGATGGCGCGATTTGTGAGGAAGTGTGGTTTAATAGTGGTGGAGGGTTTATATTTTTTCCGTGAGACAAGTCTGTGAGAAGTAGCTACCTTGTGACCTTAACAAAGATTCGATCTATAACTCCCCGAATTGATACGCTTACATGTTAATTGTACACTCAAAGCGTTGCCACGTTGCACCTCCAGTCCTAGCCTCTTCTTCAGCCAGAACGTTTCGCGAGGGTACCCTGAGGCGGCAGATAACCGTCGGCCGATGACGTGGATCATCGGCCGATAACGCCGATCGCCTCGATAGCCAAGGGCTCGAAAGGTAGCGGTCACAAAGAGATTGATACTTATTTCTTCTTTTGTTTTTTTTCGCCCTGCCAGCCTCTAAAGAAGTGCCAGGCAAGTGACTCGTCGCGAAGGTGTCCACGCAGGTGCAATCCCAACAAAAGAATTCCCCCCCAAAGAAGGGGAAGACTGTAACGCAGTCAGGTCGCTTACCGACTTTGCGTAGCGCTTTGCGACTTTGCGTAGGCCGACTTTGCGTAGCGCTCATTCAATTATCTCATTCAGAGCCAAATGTCTATGATGACGACCTCCGTTGTAAAATCACGAGAACGCGCGAGTGCCGGACTCATCCATAAGCTGACCGCAGCGGCAGAGCTGCGGATAACACACCGGCGCACCCACTCTGAGCGCAAGAGCAATTCGAAGCGAGTCATGGTACACTAAAGTACCAAGAGGGGTGGCAGGAATTCCTTCTAGCCAAGAACCGCTATCGTGACAAGAAGCAGCCAGGAGACAAGCCTTAGTTTTTGGATTTTGTTCCTCAAGTAATAGACCGTCCAAAGTAATCCTTACTCCTTCCCTGTCCCATGACTTCTAGTTAGCGCAGCAGTCCCCCTTTGGTGCGATCGCTTCATTGCCATGCCCAGCTTTCCATGCCGGCACTGCTTCCGGAAGTTCGTTAGTCTGCGCCAAAACGTTAACGTTTGACAGAAGGGTTTTGCCGATAACGCCGGTTTTGCCGATAAGGTACCAACAGAGTGCAGAGATGAGATGAAGCTGGGCAGGGCGAGATCCTGTGCCTGACGAATGCCCAAGCCACCAGAACTGGCTGGGAGAGTAGCTTGCTTCCACGAAAAATCTGAAAAAGATATGTTAGTTATTGTTGTGCAAGCTTCTCGGACGGATTCGTCGAAATTAGCTAGGTAGTTAGCGTGCAGGTATGTGGGAGCAACGCGCAACAGATACTGGAGGAGTTTGGGAATGGCGAAGCAGTTTATCAGTAGGGTGAGAGCTTGGTGTGGCTCTATTAGCTGGACATTCGTTGCGACAGTAGCTATGTGTGAACAATCCGACTTCCCTTGAGAGAGTTGTTGATGAAATTCAGACCTGAATTCTATTCACCATCAACGAATGTTATCAATTCATTCTCTTTTGTGCAAGGAACAGACTATGCTGGGAGACATAAACGTCCCTTTGAGGCGGACGGTGTTTTTTTAGCAATTTTCTAATTCGTAGGTTGCCAAGTGCAACAAGATAATTACTTCACCAAGTCTCTACTTTTGTGGGACTGTAGGGCAGTCAAACATTTCATCATTATTGAACCGGAAGGGTTGCTCTTTATTGTTTTTTATGACGTGGTTCCACATGACATTCAACAAATTATACAATTTCTTATTCTTGTCTATGTCCCTATGCAGCTGCCGTGGAAGACCCTGAAGAACATCATCGAGTACTACTACATGTGGAAGACCACCGACAGATACGTGCAACAGAAGAGGGTCAAGGCTGTCGAGGCAGAGTCTAAATTGAAACAGGTCTACATACCCAACTAGTGAGTAACATTTCAATTACATGCTCAATCAATTGGTACCAGACAAAACTAGCGAGTGCTGTAGCAATCGGGTCATCTACGTAGAACTAGCCACCAGTTGTAATAGCTCTACAATCATCACCATTGTGTACCAGTTCACTTACATTCCCAACCGGTGACTACCAGGGCTTCATTAGCACCTCATCAGTTCCGTATGGAATAAGGCCGTCAATGCTGTTTGCATGTGATCAAACCTATTCCTGCCATCTTTCAAAATAGAGGATGATGACTGACCGCTTTATGCTGATCTTCAATGAAGCATGTCTTATTGGCGGCAACTGAGGTGAAAAACCAATTGAGAATAGGACCAAAATTACATTGTTCTCATCAATTATTTGTCGTTTTTCGGTAGAGCACAATTTGAAGCTGAAGTGTTGGAGGTGTTGAAAGTATACATGTTGTCGACATCACCTGGACGGAATCAGGATCTCTTCAAAACTGTCTCTGCTTATACACGGCCTAGTCAAACCAAAGCACACGGCTTATACATGCCGAGTCGAACCAAAGCACACGGCTTATACACGGCCGAGTCAAACCAAAGCACACGGCTTATACATGGCGAGTCGAACCAAAGCACTTGGCTTGTACACGACCGAGTCAAACTAGAGCACTGAGCTTATACACGGCCAACTCAAACCACAGCACTGCTCATACACGGCCGACTCAACCCAAAGCACTCTGCTCATACACGGCCGACTCAACCCAAAGCACTCTGCTCATGCACGGCCGACTCAAACCAAAGACGGCCGACTCAAACCAAAGCACTCTGCTCATACACGGCCGAGTTAAATTAAATCACTCTACTCATACACGGCCGAGTTAAATCAAAGCACTCTGCTCGTACACGGCCGAGTTAAATTAAATCACTCTGCTCATATATGGCCAAATCCCACCAATGCACTCGACTTATACACGAACGAGTCAAACCAAAACACTTCGCTCATACACAAACGAATCCAGTCAAAGCACTCGGATCAAACACGGCTGAATCAAACCTACGCATCCAGAGACCAACTCTTCTTTTCTTGATCAACGATGGCGGGAATCAGTAACTATCCCTATACCCAAACCCGGATCATGCCACAGTGACCCCACGTAACTACCGCATCACTGCCTCTATCAGAATCCGCTGCAAAACGATAGAAAGAATGATAAACTCATGCCTTGTTGACTACTTACAAATGCATGCAGTTCTCGACAACATCCAATGCGGCGGTCACAAACGCCTCCACGACGGACCACCTCATACGACTAGAATCAGGTATTCAACAGACTTTCGTCCGTTGGGAACATGTGGTTTCCACATTTCTCGACGTTGATAAAGCATTCGAGTGATACGACACTACCTGGAAATACGGTATCATGACGGATCTCCACAGCAAAGGCTTGAGAGGCTGCCTACTCCGGTTTACCCTCCAATGTTTGCAAAATCGTACCTACAGGATCAAGGTCGGTGACACTGTCGCCATCGTATCCGCAAGAAATGGGCGTCCCTCAGTGTCATCCTTTTTATCTTCATAATCGACCAGCTAGCCGAAGTTCTTCCGCGTGACAGAAGACTTCATTGATCACTATTCGTAGACGATTTTTAAATAAGCTACAGACACACTAGCCTTTTAACAAATGAATTTAAACTCAAAAAGTGTAAACGAAGTCGGGAATTAGGCTTTCTTGAATAGATTCCGAATTCTCGCTCTCTAAAATTGAAAGAATGCATTTCACTCTCACTCCCGGATTACACCGGAAACCAGCCCTAACTCTGCACAGCCCAACTGCAGTATACGAAGAATTCATATAGTTCTTGGGTTTTGTGTGGGACCCTAAACTCACAGAGCGACCCCACATTACAGCCCTGGAGATTCCATGCAAAATGTCAGCGGGACTTATCCTGTCGGTATCATCCTCAAAATTCGGTACCGATATGGACACCGGCATGGCGTTGCTCAGAATAATAATACGCACACCCGTTGACTATGGAACTGTCTATGGTTCAGCAGCCAAAACCGCTCTCGAATTCCTCTCGATCATTGCAAGCAACGCTATGCGTATCTCAAACGACGCATTCCGTTCCACTCCCATCGAATTCCTGAACGTGCTTGCTAACGAGCTTCCACTTCCGCTCCGGCGAGACAAACTGTTGCCACAACAATTATTTCTAGACGAGGAGCCTAATGAACAACCTAGCTCTCAACCACATCATCAACATTTCCGATAAACGCCTCTTCGCAGCTTTGAAGAACATATGCCCACCATTTTCCCTACGTGTGGACAACTTACTGAACTCGCGGATCATCAATCGCTAGGCTATTAAACCTTCATTCTTCTACTAAATTCTTCAAATCAACACACCAACGTGGATGACAAACCCACCGGTGGTTAACCTAGATTTGCAAATATACCCTGAAGCAACTACTCCAACCAACACGTACCCATATAAAATTTTGGGGCTACTTGCAGAGTACCGCCAAACATGCACTGACTGCTCCAAACCGCGGACGAAATAGGGGATACCGCTGAAATTAGTCATATGGAGCGTAGAGCTTTTTTTTAATCACGGCGTTTATGGGCTGGCCTTTAACCATTTAAGAGACGGCCAGAATGTCTCACTTGGGGTCAGGTATGCGCGAACCTACAACCTCCAGCTCCCAATGTACGTCTGTTGTGAGGAGAGCCCGACACGCTACTCACTCGGCCACCGAGCTGTGTGCGTGAAGTCTCACGATCGGCTACCCTCCCACAAGCAGCCTCTGTGTTCTCTGCAGAGCTATACGCACTCAATTAGCCATCTTTATTACAGATACAGATCGCCTCCCCAAATACGTAGTGTTCTCAGACAGTCTGAGTGCCCTCACTCAGCTTAGAACTTTGCACTATTAACACCATGCTTGTCGTAAAATACAGCAAGATTTTTCTGCAATGTCCGAGACGGGTCAAGCGATCGAATTGTGCTGGATCTCTGGACCTGTGGGAATACGGGGAAATGGAATTGTAGATTCCCTTGCTAAACTGGCGTCAACCCATCAAGAACAATATACCACCATACTTACCGAGACTGATTCCGTAGCATCAACTCCTATATATCATCTCGAATTGATGACATGTGGCAACTAAGCGGACAAAATTGTTTTCACTTGAACCCGCAGTTGGAAATAGAGAAACCAAGTTCTTCCACAAAGAGACCAAGTGTTCATCAACCACTTGAAACACAAGTGGATACCTCACAACCACTTACGGGACCGTACGCGTCACCATGCCCCTGTTGTCCCAGGTAGCAAGCAGCGTGAAACACTTGCTGATGGATTGCAATGCGCTTGCAGCAGCCCGGCAAGCTTTCTTAAATACCACGAGAAACCTACAAATTTATGACTGTATCTGTAAACCTCAACGTTTATTCACTGACCTAACCTACCGGAAAAATGCTAATCGCTTTCAGACAATATACCGGACTATACGAAGCAGTGGAAACCTCAAATATCGGTGCAGGTATGGTGGCCTCTCCATCCCTCAATCCACAGAGACGATGATCTGCTTATGTAGCTGCAGCCGGCAAGCTTTCTTAAATACCACGAGAAACCTACAAATTTATGACTGTATCTGTAAACCTCATCGTTTATTCACTGACCTAACCTACCGGAAAAATGCTAATCGCTTTCAGACAACATACCGGACTATACGAAGCAGTGGAAACCTCAAATATCGGTGCAGGTAAGGTGGCCTCTCCATCCCTCAATCCACAGAGACGATGATCTGCTTATGTAGCTGCATTGAAGCCCTTTCCGTTCTTGTTCGCGCCAGCATGCGTATGTACCACAATTAAAATTTTGATTTAATTTAACTTTGATAAGGTCACTATTTTCGCACACGAAGGTGGGCGAACATACCAGAATTGATGATCTTCCTGTCCTACGGGGGAGCCTGCGATGACTCTCGTTGAGGCACCGGTGGAGATGGGGCTCTAATGAAATCAGCTTTGCATGCAATGGCCAAAGTAGCGGCATTTGCGACTGAGTATTAATGTCTTGTATAACGTCTTATGCTGAAAGAATAAGGATTGTGTATCTTTAGAGGCCCAGAAACGTCGACTGGTTTCGTGAGATGTTATTTTTTTTTAGTTCCTCTTCAAGAAATATGCTTCAGAAATACTCTCAAATCTTAGTGGTTGTATCAACTGCTTTCCCTTCGTTAATGTAATGTGAATCGAGTGCTTCCTCAGGCAAGATTTGATGACCTGGTGTTCTTTGCGTACTATGTTATGTTCCCAGTCAGTGTCTCTGAACATATGCTGGATTAACGCGTGCTCCTTTTCTCCACAGCAACAAAGCCAACCCTTCAGCTATCACCAACGGGAGTGGCAAGGCGGCCGGTCTCGTCAATGGCAACACCAACGGGGCACAGGCCGTCGTCTGTGAAGGATGCTCGGGTTAGTAGCTCCTAAACATAACATCTTTCATTTTACAGTAGGCCTGGTCGTTGTATATAAGCAACTCTCCCTCGTCACCTGTACTCGGCAGACTAAAGTGATGATGAACTATTATATCGAATAATTATGTCTCCAACCCTGGCGATGGGACGCATTGGCGTTGGTTTTTCAGCAGAGTAACAGGTGTCACGTGATTCGAAATTGGTTTGGACCACGATCCAAGAAATTTGTATATTCGGTTAGCCTGTTGCAACGCTGTATGAGTGTGTTGTTGGATGGATGGTGTGAAGCAGGCGTTGGGAAGGAGAGACATGAATGTGGAGATAGCGAGAGAGCGGGCAATGAACACAACCATTATCCACTCACGGAGAATGGTTGTGAATGGTTGATTTTGACGCTGCTCTGATGTGCTTTCCCGCCCTTGGCATCCCGCTGTCGGGATGGTCGTGGGTGGGGGGGGCCCGGCCATTATGACGCGGCGGGGGTAAACCAGTGAAAACTGTCGGGCCCTGCTGCTGACGACGGATCCTCGGACTGCACTCGTGACCCAGAGTGTATGTTGAGGGGATACCGGCCGGACCCTTTAGCACAAAAGGGCTAAGTTGAGGGTGTGAGGTGCGCAAGGCGCACCTCACACCCTCATACGCTCGCACTCACACAACTAAGCCCTTTTGGGGCTAAGAACTCAGAACTCTTATCCCATTGCATGTACCATGTTTAACGTCATGATCTATGTTTCTGCATCATAGCTTAATGGTTCCTTCTCCTCGCTGTGTTACTCTGTGCTGATTGGCAGGTTGAGTTGCACTACCTTGTTGCTGGCTTGTTTTTTGCTTGCTCTTTCTGCAATCTGCTTCAATCTGGTTCAGCTTTAACCTGCACCCTGCATGTGCATGTCTATCTGAGAGGACCCATCACGTTTAATGGCCCCATTTCGGCGAATACTCGTTACCTTACTTCAGCTCGTCTTCTTAGTGAAGGGGACTAGTGCTGGGAACTCATATATTCATCGTGAGGTTTCTTTTATTCAGCTGTAAGGGTGATTGCATGAGTTATGCTCTACTGGGCTCAACCTACATGCTCTCAACTGACTTACCAGTCTGAGTCTATCACTAGCAGAGCCAGGGTTCCTCCTCAGTGTTCACATTGACCGCCATGTAGAGTTTAGTTGCCCGCTTGCTGCTGATACTGCCTGCAGTTTTGTTGTCACGGTGGATCTCCCACCTCACCCAAGTTCTCCTCTAGCTTGTACTTCGCAAGTACGTTGGACGCCACTGCATCTGCTAGCCGGCTAGCTAGAGTTAGCTGCTTGGTGCCACCCCCTTGACCTATTGGCCACAATCTACCAGTTGTTTACGTTCTGTGTCTACAGAATCACTACCACTGCTCCATGCTCTACCAATTCTTCGAATCCTTGCGCCACCTTAACTCACTCTCCTTCTGACTGACTTGCGCGTCTGGGCCCTTGCACTTTTTACTGTCACATTGTAGTTGGGGCTTGACTTGTTTTGGAGTTGATATGTATGTTTTAGCTGCATGTGACGACTGAGGGTGCTCGGGATTGTTGTGCAGTCGGTTGGCACTGAGATTTGCTTATGCTCTACCTGCTTTAAAATTACTGCCACGACTATTTACAGGTAAGCTTGATGATACCCAGTTACGGCGTTCAGCAGTCCCCACTGAGATGACAGCATTCTATACGGCTGTTGATTGGGATTGGCCACCTTGTTCTTGAGAGCCACAATACGTCTTCAACTCGTTTATCAGAAAACGTAATTACCGTCTCTTGCCACCTCATTGCTGTACCTCTTTTCCCTGTAGTAAATTTTTATTCGTTAAGCTCTAACTTATCCACCTCAAATAAACTGATCCTTAAAAAAATACAGTTATGGTAGGAGCCTCGACTCCAAGAACCAGAAACCTTTTTTTACCGTCCAGTCATTCTTCCGCACATTACCTCTCTGGTGAGTTAGGCCAGTTTTGAAAAACTGACCTAACCAACCCTAACCTGTAACTGACTGCTGTGGGATTTACTGCGCTGTTGAGTTTTACACAGATACAGATACAGCCACTAGGCGTAATTCCCTAGAGAAGGGGGATGGCCGACGGCAAGGCTCATCTCACCCCCCTCTCATACACTCACACAACTTAGCCCTTTTGCGCTAAAGGGTGCGGTCGGGAGACCCCGCGACACACTATCCGGGTCACGAGTGCGGTTCTAGGTCAGTGTCGGCTGCAGGGCCCGACAGCATGACTGGTTTACCCCTGCCGCGTCATGATTTCCGGGCCCCCCTCGCCCATCCCGTCTTTCAACGAGATGCCAAGGGCGGGAAAGCTCATCAAGACAGTGGCAAAAATCATCCAGTCACAATCATTCTTCACTCGCGCATATTCATTGCACACTCTCTCGCTACCTCAACAGTAAAATCTCTCTACCTAACGCCTGCTTTACACCATCCATCCACCCAATCTATGGTCTCCCTCTAGGCCTACGTCCACTCGCCTCTGTCTTCAACACTCTTTTCACCAATCTCCCTTTATCCATCCTAACCATGTGCCCGAACAATCTCTGAACACGCGGCTCAACTCTGACCTCTAACTTTTTCACCCTCTACATTCAACCTCCTTCTCTCTTCCGCTCTCACCCTCGAAGTCTCAGACCTGTTGTTGTCGTTGCTGCTCAACCCCAACTCCCCCTGCGACGGAGGAACCACGACCAGAGCACAGCCCGAGGCCCGGGATCCCACCGACGTGTGCGTGTTGGGAATGCTACCGCAGTTGATAGACCCGATATTAGGCCTGCACCCCTGAGGTAGCTGATGCTGTCGCGTGGGCACTCCCATAGGTCGCGTACCGACGTGATGTTATGGTGGAGCCTGCTGGTTGCTGTGGTTGGGCGCGACGTCATGACGTGCTCGACCGTATCAGGTGAACCCCGGCGCCACAAGCAGAGATCGGAAGAGACATTTCCCAGTCTTTGCTGGTATGACTGTAGGGCTGTGTCGTCTTTGCTGGTATGACTGTAGGGCTGTGTGGTGCCTGCACCGCAGCCTTGACAGGTGGACCCTCTCAGCCCTGGGCAGCCCCAACTCCCTCAACGGACAGACCCGTAGAGAATAGTTGGGACAACTACACCCTGATACAGCCCTTCTCTGCTTCCATCCCCAACGTCCTACAGCTCACTACACTCTTCAGTGCACCCAAACTTTACACACTTCCTTCACTCGTGACTTCACTTTAATTTCCACTTGACCAGTTATAATTTTCCCGCATCGACCACCATTGCTTTCCCGTCTCATGGTGCTCGTGATTCGTATTCAATCTGTTTTTACCACTTCTGCCGCCACACTGTCTGATGGCTGAGGGACATGGGTGCGGAGGCAGTTCGCCCCCCCCCCCCCCCCGATGCGACTAAAGATTGCACTAACCCCAGAACCCGATGCCACCCACAAACAAGCTCCTCTCCCTCCCAGGCTGCTCGGGGGAGAGACACGAACAGCACCCCCCTTTATCTGTATCTGGTGGGGTGGACCTAGAGAATATATCCTCAAAACAAATCTGAAACCGCGATGACCGCCTACGACCCCAAGAACGACACGCTGAAAATCAAGCAGTATTTGAAAACCTCTTTCAGAATAAATATTTCACAAAGATCTTCATAGCCAAGGGAGTCTCAGGAGAGAACCTGGCCGAAACTAACACAATTCAAGCCAGGAGACGAGGAACTGAGCAAAAGCATGCAAAACCTGAAAATACAGATACAAATCTGAAAATGCTGAATAATATCCCTGTCCCTGTGATAGTTGATGACCACCCGATTCTTTGCACGATCCAAGGAACCCTCTATTATGAAACGATTAAACCACTCCGATGCCGCTTCCTATCTTCGCTGCAGTGGCAGCGGGGTTACCCATAACCAGGGTTCCTCCTACAATACAATGCTCTCTCCTCGGGAAAGGGAAAGTCCGCTACGACAGCCTTTCGTACTGTCCGGTAACTCAAAAATCCTATCGGAGATGCCTTCCCTCACTCCCATTTGGCACCGTCCTTCAATTGCCGATCGACGCGCAATGGGTCCCAGATCTGAATCTTGACGACGAACTGCCATTGCTGGAGGCAGCACCACATGAAGAAACGCTGCCACCTCAGCGCGCCCCTCCCCTAGATGAAAGCCCGTGATCTGTAACCAACGACCAAACCCACCTTACCTCAAGCCCAACCAAGATTTCCCTTGGTCGCCGTGCAGGGTAACCAGGTTAAATCCTCAACTTTGATGTTTTTCTGGGCCCTTCATTAGGGCAGTAAATGCCCCTCCGTCTTTACCTCACCTAGCCGCTCCAGATTGGTATCTTTAGGGAGACGCACCGAACACATTCAGTGATAGCCACCCCATCGTCCCAAACCGGAGAATCTTGCTTGCCACAAACCAGCGTAAGCGCACTGGCTCCGACCTGGACGATGACCCTTCGTTGACTCGTAACCACAAAATAAGCTCAAGCAATACTCGTGTGTGACATAGTGTATAAAAGCGAAATTGAATAAGACTCGAGCTTTGACTTTAATTTTCTCTAGCCTAAAATCCCCATGTCTGATGCACTCATCCTTCAATGGAACATAAAGGATATTGTGCTAACTATTCTAAACTATTGTCACTAACCCAAACTAATAATCTTATGGTAGTTTGTCTCCAGGAAACTCGCCTGGGGCTGTACAAACCATCTTTTCCCCGTGGGTATAAAGCCCACTGTCGATGCTCGACCAGGCACAGGCCTAGCCACAGTTGTAAATCAAGCAATCATATGTACTCTAATCCTTTCACGAACAACGGCTGATGGACATGGAGGGTACGTCGAAACAATCTAGTTTTCGATATTGCGCTTCTTAATGCTGGAGAACCGACGCACTTCCGTACACAGACAGCCTCGTTTTCAGCTACTGATATATCTTTTTGCTCCTCAATCTTCTCCCCAGATCTTGCCTGGCAAGTGCTTGAGCAGCCCTACGGGTGTGACCACGTCACCATCAATCATTTTCATCCTGAAGATACTTTTACCGCTCGCCGATACATAATGCGTAAAGTCAACTGGAAATCGTTCACCGCTTGCACAAAAACACCTCGTCCACCTCAGGATATATCCTGTGACGAGATAGTAGAAAACTTTAATAATGTCCTCCTTCACGCTCGTAAAATGATACCCTGGTGGCATGACCTCGGCAGAGTAGCAAAAAAAAAACGGAAGCGTGCATTCTATTGATACGAGCGCACCAAAGCGTTAGCAGAAATAAATCCGTTTTGCCGAGATATTGCAAAAGTACGAAATATCTACTTATATCGAAAAGAATCATGAGAGAACGTTGTATCATCCATTACTATGAACACACTTATGTCTAAAGTGTGGTTCTGCTTAAGATAAATCGGAGAAAAGTGCGGGCTTATTCTCCCCCCCGATCCTAAGTGTGAGTGGACTGACCCACAGGAAGTGTCGGAACTCTTAGCAGCACACTACTCCTCCGCCAGCTCTCATTCTGGGTTTAGCCCTACTTTCCGTAATTCAAAACGTATTGCGGAACTAAATGATCTGGATTTCTCCACAAATCATCCTTTATTCTGTAGTAATCGATCACTGTACTCGAAATCCTCTGTGCTATTCGCCCGCCTCCAACCCCTCCACACCCGGTTAGGATCGAATTTCCTACGAGATGCTCCTCCACCTTCATCTCTCTGCACTCTTTTACTTCTGTCTTATTTACAACGCAGTCTGGTCTACCCTCTCATATCCCGACCGATCGGCGGAGAAAAGCAGTGGTTCTGTCTCACTAAATCTGGCAAGCCAACTGATTAAATGTCCAGCTGCCGCCCTGTCGCCCTCACCTCGTGTGTAAGGTTCTGAAAAAAGAATAATGAATGCCCGACTGACCCAGCTTCTAGAAGCAAACTCGCTCCTCTCCCCATTACAATTTGGGTATAGAAAGATGCTATTACGTTGGGACTGTTGCCTATCATCAACTCCCATATAACATCCCGATGGGATGAAATGTGGCAGCAGAGTGGACAAAAATGCTTTCAGTCAAACCCTCAGTCGGAGAATGGGAAACAAAGTTCACCAACAGAAAAGACCAAGTGTTCATCAATCACCTTGCCCCTGTTGCCACCAAGTGGCTATCAGCGTGAAACACTTACTGATGGATTGCAACGCACTCGCGGCAGCCCGACGAGCGTTCCTAGATCCCCGTGCAACCTACAAAGCCTACTCACGGACCCAACCATTAGAGAGATCCATCCGATGGGACAACCGGGGTCACTTAAGCATTTTTCATTCGAAACTGCCTCCGGCGGAGAGTCTTCCGTGCCAAAATCGGCGATCATATTTCAAACATGCATACCCAAGATGAGGGGGTACTCCAGGGTAGTGTCCTTTTTTGTACTCCTATTAATCATTGAAATTGATGGTAGCACGAGAGCAGTCCCGCACTCCGTGAAAGGTGCTCTATACTATACGTTGACGATTCAAATTTATACGCATCTGCGCCCGCCGTATCCCAACGCCAACTGCAGAGTGTAATTGTTCAGGTGGTGCTTGGATAAAATCTCGAGGTTTACAATCTCCCTCAGCAAAATATGCACTTCATATCCATCGTTCCCGCACATACACGGAACCAGACCTCTGACTCTGGGAGATATGATCTCTTTTCTACCAACAGTCCGTTTTCTAATACCAATGTTCGACCAGAAAGTAACCTGGATATAGTACGTGCAGCAGCTTAAGGCGGACTTCTTGCGTCGCACTTCACCCGGAGTGCAGACGGAACAACATCATAACACATTTACCGCGCTATCATCCGGGCCAAACTGGACTTTGCTAGCGTTGTCCACGGCTCCGCAAAACTAAATATTCTCAAAACATTGGAACCAATTCACAATGCCGCTCTTCTCGCCTATACTAAGCTCATGCAAAGACTCATCTCGCTGATAGCTTGCATATCTTCATTGAAGGACCATAAGACGACGATGCTGACGGCTGCGCAACGGTACTCTCTGAGCCCGTTGTCGCTTGGAGACTCCCGCCATCAGCGTCAGGCTTCACTGTTGAACTCACGGGTTTTGCCGACGCCCTCTTAGCGGCCGATACTCTCCCAGATGTCAATATCTCAATCTTCAGTGATTCACTTGACGCGCTCCAAGCCCTGGAGACCTTCAACAATTGCCACCCTATCGTTTCAGCAATCTTGCACCAATTAGCTTCACGATTATCCTCCAGGAACAAGAACTTTCCTTTGTGCCGAGTTCCGGGCCACTGAGGGGTTGTATGCATTGAGCGGCGCGAAGAGCTGCAGCGGCACCTGACCTAGCAGAACAGCGCCCGCTTCCTTACAAGTCTTTTACCCAACCATTGAAAGAGCCGTGCAAAATAAAATGGAACATGGCGTCTGATGTTCCTTGAGAGAAATTAATTGCGCACTGTCAAAGATGCACTCACAGACTGGGCCTCTTCAAGCAGTCAATCTCGACGGACTGAAATAATTCTATGCAGATTGAGAATTGGACATGTAGACTAACGTACATACACCTACTGGAGGTGTCGCCACCCCCATACTGCATGGATTGTTTAGTGCCTCTAACAATAGCCCATGTCTTCATTAAGTGCCCAATCTGGACGGAATGTCGACACACTTCTCCAGAGGCCAGTTCCTGGACCTTCTCAGTGCGGAACCGCTTCTCGGCTACCTTCGAGAAACCAACCTCTTGGCTGAAACCTGATCTGTAGTGAATTGATCATACCTCATCATACCTACCGATTGAGTCCTCCATTCCGGAGTACCACAGTTTTTTTGCTCATTTTGAGTGGAGCATTTCTGTGACCTGTCCTTATAAACAGTAGTGACCCGAGCATGCCGTGAGTCGAAGAGCAACCCCGAAGACGGTCGATGACTCGTCGCTGACTTGACGCAGCACTGGCTGCTGGTTTGACGCTCGGGGCCAAACAGAATGTAACGCTCTCACAAAAATTGCAACTATTTTGCAGTTCTGAAGTTTTAATGATGTGCAACATCATTTAAAAGTCATTATGCAGCATCACCATACAATGCCGAGTTTTTATCAAAATTATATTTGATAAACTGATAAATATTTTCCATTTATGATTTTGTATCGTTTCTCATATGGGTTTTAACACTACGTAATTGGAGAAAGACCGTAGAGTACTAACATTAAACTTTTTTCAGGTATTTGAGTATTGGGAGTCGCGAAGAGATTTTTACAACATCCAACAATCTTGAAAAAAAAAAAAGTTTCTCCTCTTTCAATTCTTAGGCTACTTGGCCATGCAAAGCATCATTTGAAATGTCAATGTAAAGGAGTGCTTCTTTGACCTTAAAATTAAGAAAGTATTGAACTTGAAAAATGAAGTTTTTCCTGTCTGCATCTGCTAATATTTTTTGAAAATATCATCGCATGACATACATCGTTAAAAACCGCATGTAACGAAAATTAGATTGAATATGATTGAAGAATATAGGGATTGTGATAGCGAAAGAGAGGTCAAGGCAACTAATGGAGACAGGACAGACACAGAGGATTATTATTGAATTGATTGCATGGATAATAACAACTGTGGACGAGTTTAGGATATATTTCGAAGCTAATTTAACACAGTATTCTAGAATATGATACCTGGGAGCACCAAACATCGATTGATCGGGTTGCGTCCCTAAACTGCACCGGTATAACGCAATCGCCAGAGAACCTGTCACTTTCATCGAATAACGCGGTACCGCACAACGGAGGTACACACACATATCCAGACCTAAGTGGCCCGTACGGGCTTAATAACACCATTATAAGCTAGCTACCAATTACCGGTGTTACCCATCCAACTAGCGTACGAAGCTCTTGGCGATCCACCCCGCCTAACATGAAAAATCACCACTGCGTCGCTTCCCGCCTTTGAAGAAAATGACCCGCATAGTGACATAGTTGACGGGCGTACTGCGCTTGCAGATTTGCCGTGGATGTACACGCTGCGCACCGACGCTGGATGTGTAGGGCCTCTTCCCCCACGGCTGTAGTCACGTCCCCTCCTTGAAGATGATGCCGTGCTCTCTACTACACGTTGGAGCTCCGGTAGAAAACAGAAGAAACTACTACTACTACTACTACTTGAAGTTGATGCGTCGTCCGCAGACTGACACCTGCGACTGCCCCTGGCCGCACCAGGCCCTGTCTGCCCTGGCCGAGTCCCCCAGCTAGTCAACCGTCTGCTGCCCCGTACTGTCTTCCTCTGCCCGCCCTCGATAACTTCCCAGTGCCTGGTCCGCGTTCCCTGTCGCCATCTGGTTCAATCTGCCAATCCCGCACATGACACCCTCAATGAGTTGATCTCAGTGACCCGACTTCAAATTCTACGATCCCTTCCCCCAACAACAAGAGCAGTGTTGAAATTTTAATTACATTACAGCATGTGGACTAGAAATTTTTCAAAAGGTTGGTTTTAGAAAACTATTTCATGAAAA
>SDVV010005066.1:0-19548 GCA_016164225.1 Gammarus roeselii | reverse complement strand
AGATATATATATGTACACATATCGCACAAACATAATATTAGTAAAATTAGAAAATCTGAAACTAACCTTCATTGTGACAAGGAGCTTGCTTTCCGTTGCACAATTGTTGAATGTTTGGTCTAATCATGGAAAGTCAAACTGTCAGCTCGTTCTTGAGGGAAAGGGGAAGTAGTTGAACATGAGAAAACTTGTTGGCTCAGATACGATGTTTAAAATTTGAGTAAAATATCGACCGCCTCTGTTGCGATTGTCTGATAATTATTTTGTATTGAAATCCAAAAGACATCTGTTGAGACTTCAGTCAATTTATTCTTCAATGTACGATCGCAATTCAATTCAGTGAACTGCTCTATTCTTGCAGACTAAGTGCATTTCATGAATTTTGTGAGACGTCAACAATGGGGACGGATGTAGGTGCAGAAATATTTCAACTTGAAATGTGGTCTTTCCAAACATTTAGCTTAATCTTTAAAGCAAGCAGTTTGTCTTTCGAGGTTGAGAAATTTTCTGTTGGGCCCTGCATAGCGGTGTTCAGAGAGTTCATATGAGAATAAATATCTGCTAAGTGAGCTAGTTTGAATTTCCTAGTTGTTTCTTCAGGGAAGTTAGAAAAATCGTCTCTATTATGTTGTTTGAAGTACTTTAGTAATTCCTCTCACAGTTCAAATACCCTCGCGAATACTTCGCATCTTGAAAGCCATCTAACCTCGGTGTGTAATAGGAGAGTGACGTGTTCTTTCCCCAAAGCAGCACATAGTTTATCAAAAATACTAGAATGAATAGGGCGCTGTTTTATAACATTTTCCATATTCGTAGTTACATCAAGGACTTCTTTTAAATTGGCAATAATTGTCATTGATACAAGCACTTCCAAGTGGATGAAGCAGTGGGTTGTTATGATAGCAGGGTTCTTTTATTTGACATGTGCTACAAATGCCTTTATCGAACAAATCATCGATGGGGCACCGTCAGTGCAGATTCCAACACATCGGCCCCATGAAAAGTCACAATATTATGACTTTATGTCCTTTGGTTGTTCTAGTCAGTTCTTTACAACAAAAAAAATGATTCAACAAAAAAAATACGCCTACGTACGGTATTGTCGGAAATTGGAACCTTTTCAATTTCATTCTCAGATTCTTCATTTAGCATCGTCCTGACAATTACTTTACATGCAGGCATTATAAGACTTTCCCCAGTTGTGTGACTTTTCATTTTTTGTGCCACATGTTCGGCAACTAGGAAACTTGTTTTTTGGGCTTTGTTACTAATAGTTTCCTGCTTCTCCAAACTCTACTTTCCTTACCTTGTGACTCTAACAACCTTTTAAACTAATCAGGTGGTTCATTCCCTAAATACTAATGATTGGTATTGAAGTGTCGTTTTAACTTGGCTGGGACCATTGCAGTGTTCGAAAGTAGCTTCCCACAAACAACGCACAATGGCAGAGGACAGACAATATCTCCAGTTCATGTGCAGCTAAGAGGAAGATATGCATCACTATAAAATCATTGTTTTTTTATCCCCGCTGAATATTTTTGAATCACCACCTGCACTTGGCTGTGTTTCACTATTATCACTGTTTGCGTCGTCAGAGGTGTGTTGTTTTCTTTTCAAAGAACGCATCATTTTTTAATATCGATAATTATTTGCAATACACACTCACCTTACAAAAGCCGATCGCTCACTAGTCAGCTCTTACCTCTAACAGCGTTAAAGAGCTGTAGCTGGCTCGCTGTTATGAGTACTGGTAAGATGCTAGATGTCACCATATATCACCACATGCAACACACCTACCCTACTTAAGTATGTCACTGACAGACTAACACTAACTTATACCGACTGTTGCAGTCCTAAAACATGAACCTTAAAAACAATTTGAACTCTGAAAAAAAAAAATAAGTGGTATTACATATGCCTGCACCTAAAACATTTTTATTATTAATTTTTACATATTTCTAAGGATTCCTGCGGAACCCCTGGACGATACTCGCCGAACCCTTTGCGGCCACGGTACCCCGTTTGGGAAGCACTGATCTAGGCAATTGACAAGATGCTATGTTGAATCACAGCTAGTCTCATCACAACCAGACTCAGCACAGCTAGTTTCATCGCCGCCAGCCTCATCACCCTCAGTCTCATCACAGCCAGTCTCCTCTCTGTCATCATTGGCTCCAAGATAAGAGCATTATAATGTTTACGGAGGAAGGCATTCATCTCACGTCCGACCGGATTTTTTGTGATGCTAAGTAATTGGAATAGGGCGCCGCTGCATCCTGACCTAGAGGAAAGACTGTGAGAGGAAACAACAGGAGAAGGAAGGCAAAAACCTCCTGTGATGAAAGTTGCATCAATAATAGGCTATTTGAGATAAGTAATTTGAGATAAGCTGTCCAGTACACTTGTTCTTTAGTGTGTTTTCAGAAACAAACAATACAAAGTACAAAGTTGTGTCATGTTTGCTGTCACAACAATGTTTTTTTGATAGAATGCCGACTAAACGGCTTATATATGCGCCTAGAAGTATTCTTGCTGAGTGTTTGTGAAGCTCGAGAATCAGTCATGCAGCAAATTCAACGACATCAAAGCCTTAGCGAAGTTTGACGGAAGTTATAATTAGTCGCTAGCTAAGAATTTTTTTTTTTGGAAACTTAAGGGTACAACATCAAATCTGGAACTAGGTGTAATTTTAGCAGCAGGAAAATCAGTGGATCAATATAAACAGAAGAACAACAAATGAACAAGATCTATGTAACTAGCAAAAATAACACAACACTAATTTTTATTGCATTAAATGTATTTCTTCAATTTAAATTGCCAAAACGTTAGCATTTGGAACACTATTGGAGGAGCTTACGTTAAGTAATTGCATAAGTATCTTCTATGTTTGGCTGGCGTACACCATTACTATACAAACATCATCACCCGGGTGGTGTCGAGTAGTGTTCCCATAACGCAAACCCCGTGATTCCCGCGAAGGGAACAGTACACGGATTATAAGTTCCGTAGATGGAAGGGATTTATACAAAAAGCTGTTAAGCCAGTAGAATCACCTAATGAAGAAAGTGTAATTTCACAAGAATATTTGGTTGAAATGACCAATAAAAATATTCTTCACTCCATACCATTATTGTCTCTTTATTGTGATATTGATGACAGTTATGAAAGTATTGTTGTTCTCACTAACGATTAAAAGATAGGACAGTGACGAATTTTTATTGCTCGTAAAAGAATGTCAGACCGTAAAATAATTTTGTTTCGATGATCCAGAAATGATAAAAAATAAATTTTCAATTCTTTCTGTGAGGCACTGGTGATTGGTGCATCTCTGAGGCATGGGTGATTGGTATATCTGTGAGACATGGGTAATTGGTGTATCTGTGAGGCATGGGTAATTGGCTTATCTGTGAGGCATGGGTGATTGTTGTATCTGTGAGGCATGGGTGATTTGTTTATCTATGAGGCAAGGGTGATTGGGGTATCTGTGAGGCATGGGTGATTGGTGTGTCTGTGAGGCAAGGGTAATTTGTGTATCTGTGAGGCAAGGGTAATTGGTGTATCTGTGAGGCAAGGGTAATTGGTGTATCTGTGAGGCATGGGTGATTGATGTATCTGGGAGGCAAGGGTAATTGGTGTATCTGTGAGGGAAGGGTGATTGGTGTATCTGTGAGGCATATGACGAGTTTCATCAGACCAATGTAATTTGTAGTCCTCAACCAAATTTGAGCCTATCATCTTCCCTATTAGTAATTAAACTGATTATCATTGAAACCCGTGCACTGCAATTTACTTAGTAGCTGTGGAGCAAGGTTCCTCAATCGCACGCCAGTTCGAGAAGGAATAAACCTACAGATTTCCCAGTAATAATCAATCTGTTCAAAGGCTTTCTTTGTACAACCCGCTGTTCACTTTTTTTTAATCAACGCCTCATCCACACTTGCATTTGCATAATGGACGCTAAGAATCCCAACCACAGGAGGTTAATATTTGTGTCCAAAGTAAAGTCTCTGCTTTCTTTTCTTGCACAAAACGCACAATGTTGAAAAAAAAGTTCATTTGCATTAAATAATGAAACAGATAAATGAACTTTTACGTATCGTAGTAACTTGGTCAACAAACTCGGATTTGGAGCATTCAAGAGGCATTTTTTTCTCTGCTGGAGCGAGCTATCAGTCACGCGCGGGCAGCTGCTACGCGCCTCGTTCTACGTTAGTTTCCCCTACTTCAAGACTTCGGCTCAATTGGTAGCACCAAGCAGCAGCTGGACTACGCTGTGTGACGCCATCTCTAATACACTATGCACAATAATTCAAAAGTGCATGCGTTGCCGAGGAAAATGCGGATTTACATTCAATGTACAAATAATTCTTTTAAATAACTATTCCTTGTTCGGTTATAAGATTAGTTTGCTTTGAAACGTATGTGAAAGCATTGCCACAATATGTTATTCTTAATTTTGCATATTTCAATGACACCCTGGGACACTTATGATCATGTACTTCATGTTAATGATAATAATGTCAATAATTGCATAACCCTCAATAATTGGTTGATACGATACTCCAATTTTGCCAACTGTCAAAGAGAATTAATTGAATTCCTACTGTCGAGTCCGTTGATACACATTATTTATTTGTGTGTGAAAGCACTGGGGGGCGGGGGGGGGGCGCTACGATTATGATGTTCTCAGTTTAATTTTTTCTAACAATTTTCGTCAGGATCATTTCAATTCAATCGGTTGAAATCCAAATCGTGCGCTTCTTGTTACTATTTCTTCACTGATTTAGTCAGGCACAATTGATTGAGCTGACAGGTCTTCCTCTTTCAAGCAATCAATCATTGAGCAAAATCAGGGTTGATTGACTGAGTTAATGTCCGTCGCAGATTTCGTACCTTGAACTGTTAACGATGACGGAGGAAAATCGTTCAGTGGCCGATTTTTGGAAGACGTTGTACTGTATTCTAATGTCACACTATTCAGCTTATATATATATATATATATTTTAATTTCCAAACGGTTTAAAAGGTGCCGTTTTTTCTGTAGTCGTTTGTCTGTCAATAACGTGTTTCTGTCACAATTGTACACCACAATCATTTGCATTTTTTTTGGAAGGAATGAAGATGAGCTTTGAATCTGTCGAGTGATTTTTATTTGTAACCGTCCACTTTGTGTAATGGATTTAAACAGAACCGTAACCGTCCAGTTTGTGTAATGGATGCAAACAGAACCGTAACCATCCACGTTGAGTACTGAATGCAAACAGAATCGCAACCGTCCACTTTGTGTAATGGATGCAAACAGAACCGTAATCATCCAGTTTGTGTAATGGATGCAAACAGAACCGTAACCGTCCAGTTTGTGTAATTGATGCAAACAGAACCGTAACCATCCACGTTGAGTACTGAATGCAAACAGAATCGCAACCGTCCACTTTGTGTAATGGATGCAAACAGAACCGTAACCGTCCAGTTTGTGTAATGGATGCAAACAGAACCGTAACCATCCACTTTGTGTAATGGATGCAAACAGAACCGCCACCGTCCACTTTGTGTAATGGATGCAAACAGAACTGTAACCGTCTACTTTGAGTAATGGATGCAAACAGAACCGTAACCGTCCAGTTTGTGTAATGGATGCAAACAGAACCGTAACCGTCCACTTTGTGTAATGGATGCAAACAGAATCGCAACAGTCCATTTTGTGTAATGGATGCAAACAGAACCGTAACCGTCTACTTTGAGTAATGGATGCAAACAGAACCGTCACCGTCTGTCGCCGCCCTTTTCAGTCGATTCAAGATTCACTACAAGGACTATCAAGATCCGACGGGCGGCTGTTTGAGTTCAATGGTTCAGAAAGGGTCTGGGGAGTTCACCACCTTACTGACACCTCCCTTTTTACTAGCTGATAGTGAACCTAATCAAATCGAAGGTGCATTACTTTATTACTTTAACTTTCCGTGTGTCATCCGTGTCCAACGCTTGGTCCCCCCCTGGGTTGAAGGTATTTACAAGACGCAGAATGTTTAACAAGTATTATATTTAAGGCAAGTTTATATAAGCTACGTGCATATAGACTGGCTTTTCTGCGACATCAACTCGCACCCGCACTCCCTCTAATACATCGGGTGCATCTATCTTATATAATCTTATAAATTCATTACTCAATAACTTATGAAAACCATCCTAACCGCTCAATAGGTTACAATGGGGATCCCAGGCTAGCTCACCGGGAGTAGTTATGGCGTACTGTAGGATGACCTCCTCCTTTGACTCGATTCTCGTTCCTTGGTTCGAATGGGACGACTGGAGTTCCACTAGGATCCCTCCTAGGACGGACCTCTATCTCCTTTGAAGTACTAGAAGATGGTTGAATTCCACGGGTTGGGTACTATCTCGCTGTCGACGATGTTCTCGTTCTCGACGTTGTTCTCGCTGTCGACGTTGTTCTCGCTGTCGACGTTGGGTTCTTTTTCTGATGGGTGATGCGCTGTAGATGATACTCTAATACTCGACTCGTTGTTGATGAAGGAACCCTGTTGACTACTGTGGTCGAAAAACTATCTCTTCGTATCGGCTCGGCATGAAGATCCCAGCAGCGCTAAGATGTTTTAGCTTGGAGGCAGTTCAGTTCGTAGAGGAGGCGGACTAAGGGGCGGCGGTGTTCGGGCTTGTCTGAGCTCACATTTCTAGAGCTGGTTCAATTCTCCCTCCTCCTGCGCCTCCTAGTCCTATATATTTAGTTCGTAGCGTGACGTAGGCGCCCACTACTGGCGCTGGGGAAAACGCATCATTCCTAACAACGTCGCAGTTAAACAGTCACACAAAGAAACACAAGATGGGGTGACGCGACGGCATAGGCCCGACTTCTTCTTAATTAGTTATCATGGAAGGAGTAATAAAACGCAACTAAACCTATATTCAAAAGCAACATATGTTTTTAACGCCTAAGCATCGGCGGCCGAGGGCACGCAAGGCACCTCCCCGCTCCTACGCTATCTTCATGTCTGTTGACGTCATCCCGGGCTTTCCTTGACACCAAGTTGTTTAGAAGCTTGCTCGTGCAGCGGATGCGACATCCTGTCCAAGGCTGCTCCCTGCAGCTGGCCGCACCACCACTACCGATCGCTACCAACGCTCCGAGTACAGACCGACTACATCCAGATACACATACAATAGTATAATATAGATTATAGGTGGAACAAAACATTATAAAAACATAAATATAAGGTTACATAGTTATATAAGTTGAACAGGGTATACCCAGCACGCCGGATCCGGCTACACCTCCCCCATTGAACTGTGTTCGAGCTTTTGAGAAAGGCTCGGGGGCAGTCCGAAGCGCTCTTGTGCTGGGTTGCTTCACATCGTGTGGGTGGCTTCGACCTCTTAGTCTTCCTCCGACCGTGCATCGTCGGAGCCCGGTCTGGGCTCGGACAGTGAGGCGTATACGTCAGGGCCAGGGTCAGCAGCCTCGACGTCAGAGGAGCACGTCACAGGATGTGTCTCAGGTAATAACGCGACCGCACAGTCTTCACTGTCTGGCGGCGCGTTCGAGTGCGGGTGAGCAGCTGTCGTGGACGTGAGAGTGGGTGACCCCATCTCCCTTCGTCCTTCACCAGTCTCCAGGACAACGCGGCTCCCTCCATCAACACCAACACGACATTCTCCTGTGGACATGAATTTCAACGGGATCAGAGTGGACCATGGGGGTTCAATGGGTACAAAATCGTGGGAGGGGACTAAGTACGGACGAGCAGCAAAAGGCGGGAATGGTACAGGCAATGGTCTCGAAGGGGCCCTCTGTGGGGAATGGGCATTGACTGGGAAAACCATGCTCGGTCGCCTACGCCGCTTGCAATACTTCAGAGCCACATAAGCGACCACAACTGACACCAACAGGATGGCAACAAGTGTCACGCTCCCGATGCTATACTTGTGTCGCTCCGTATGAACGGAGGTTAGCACATCAACTATATCCGTCGTGCCATTCATTTTGGCTTTTACGTTAGATAATTCCCGCAAGATGCTGTCTTAAACGGGCATCGGTCCTGCGGTTAGCAGCCGGATACGAGGTATTGGGATTTGTTCTAGCTTTCTGCTCGTTACAGTGACGAATTCATGACGCACCGTTGACACTGCGAATGATGGCGCGGTCACCGTGCAAGGGGCGTATAGAACATACGCGCCCTTCAATTCTATATATTCTGGATCAGAACTCTTGTCGTGGCAATCTAGCATTGCCCACTCGGGTTGTGGTATGAACAAATAACACATTCGACCTGTCGGTCGAGTTAGCACGCGAGTAAGGTTGATGTGCTCCACCGCACAATGGAGTTGTGGCATATTTAATAAACTCTCTACGGCACATGAAGGATTAGCCTCAGCGCTTAGCTGTATCACAGGTGAACACACATACAAGTCCTCCCTTTGAACACAGTCCCCCAGATCCAGGTTTTCAACGAACCATCGTTTGCCAGGTGTCATGGCCACATTCTTGGCTAAATTGCTAATTAGATATGTCCGGTTGTTATCAGGGTTTTCCACTGGGAATGTAGCCAACCTAGCTAAAGACGTATTCAATTTTGACACAAAGGGCAGGACCAAAGCATATGTCTCATCCTCCTTCATTGGCCTCAGTTTGAGTACGGATAGAACACTAGTAAAATTACTCTCCGTGAAAAATATACGGGAACTTATAGGTATCCTTAAAAAGGTTGAACCCTTCCTCTTCAAGTGACCGCAATTGATCATATCCCAGTATTTCCGGTACCGCCCCCAATCTCAACAAGGCAGCCTTATCCTCGGCGTCCATGGACACCAGGAGAAGGTATTGTATCCCTTTTCGAAGGTTCATGACCCCATTTGTCACAGTGACGTACATATCTAGGTCATTCATGGATTGGTGGAAATTCTCTAGCACTGATTGTGAAGCTGCGGCCTGATCGACAAGTGTGGTGAGAGTGGCCTGGATATGGTGAAAATTTAGGTTGACCTTCAGGATTGAGGTTATCACACCCTGATTTACGTCTGCAAAATGGTCACGTAATTCTTCTAGGTCTTTTTCCGTAGCCACTCCCAGCACAGATTTCAACAGGTCGCCGCCTACATTTAACAAACCTCGTTTCTTTCTACCATCATCATCTACACTACCGGTCTCCTCCCAATTAGCGTACCGATCCTCTGGTACTCTAGCTACATTACGAGTCTCCAATGTCGGTCTCACCGGTCCCTTGGTTGCATTTGCCATTTTTGCCTTAGCGCGACCCAATTTCCTCCGCCAATCTCGCTCCAACGCACGTAGCGATAGCGTGTTTAGCCGGCGGAGTGCTTCTTGGCCAGCACGTGTCAACAACAAACGGAAATGGTATGACATGGCATGGACCGCATCTAGTATCGCTTCTTGATGAGCCTGAGTCATAGACAATGGTCCCAACGCGTCGACAAGCCGCACGGCTCTTTCGTACAGTCTGGCAGCTGATTGTGCGACGAATGCCTTTGTGTGGTACTCCACACGCACAACCAGTTGACCTTGCACGAAGGCTACCGTACCACCGGTCGCAACGATCACACCATTTCCCGGCGCATGCACCCCTTCCCTTGCTCCCCCCGTACTTCCCGTGGTTGGAGCGCTGGGCGTTCCATAAGGAACCACCCCCGCCACCATCAGCAGTGCCATAAACTTGAGGTTGAGGACTGACATTGCCTACAAGAAAGGAAATGGAGTTGCTCTTAATTTTATCTTAATATTAATCTTAACACTAATCTTTATGCTATTTTTATATTTGTTTAGATATAAGTATACAGTTTGCCTGGCAACCGTACAGGTTTCCTCAATGGAGAGAAACGTGTTCGTTATCAGGTATACGCCGAGAGCGGGTTATTATTCGCTCGCGTATGGATGTAGGTGGAGGTCTATCCATGACCTCCCCTCTTGATACACCTACTCCCATAGGGGCGCCTGGACCCACGAGAGATTCGGGAACCGCTGTTCCCTCCTCCTCGCTGTCATCTTCCGCAACCGGGTCGTCCAATCCTGCGATCTCATCTTCCTCGTAACCTCGACAGAGCCTCTGCACCCGAAGTGTGTAACAGGGCAGTATGTCGTCCAGATGGACTTCACGAACTTTGTCAAGAATAGTATGTCTGAGGGTGTAGTTATATGGTGAATGTACTTTGGTGACCACAAACGGTCCTTCCCATCTGGGGGATAGCTTTGGGTACTCTGTTGGTTTGGGGTGATATTTGGCGTAGACTCTCTGGTTCAAAACTAGCTTTTCTCGATCTTTGGTACGTATGTTGTGTTTCTGTTGGTATTGTCTAATCTGATGGAACATTCTATTTCGGACAAATGCGTGAGCCATTTTGGCCTGTCTCTCGCGTGTACCGGTACCCTCGAAATTATGAAGGGGCTCAAATGGTTCTGGACCGTCCCACAATGTAACATGCTTCCGGTCGTACCCGAACAAAACAAAATGCGAATTGTCTCCTATTGTTTGATTATATGCAGTATTGATGGCAATCATTACTTCTGGTAGGTATAGATCCCACTCTGGAGAGAACTCTCCACAAAATATCCTTAGCAATTTTGCTATAGAGAAATTCCGGTTTTCTACGGTCCCGTTTGCGGCTGCTCGATACGGAGTAATGTTCACCTTTTTGACGTGGAAATGTTCGCACAGGTGCCGCATCACCTCGCTGACAAATTCTAAAGCATTTTTGGAAATGAGCCGCGACGGAGCGCCATAATGCGCAAACAACTGCTCTCTAATGGCACGTGCCACGGTCTCTGATGACCTGTCCGGGATCGGTACAATTATCAGGTACCTGGTTAGAAAGTCTACAAACGTTAATATGTATTTGTTGCCCTATCCAGTGATTGGAAGGGGCCCCATAATGTCCATTCCTACCTCTGCTCATGGTTTGCGTGGTAACGGGTACGTTCGGACTGGAGTGCTTTGAGCTGGTAAGCGGTTGTAAACCTGACACGCTGTGCAGCACTTAATTATCTCGGTGGACAAAGTGGCCATATTTCTAAAGAAGAAATGAGTCTTTAATTTCATCAGGGTTCGGTCCACGCCAAGATGTCCGAACTCAAACGATTCGTGGCACAACAACACGGCTCTCTGAATTAATGTCTAGGGCACGACCACTGTCCAGTATGTGGCCTCCTCCCCGCATCTCTGTACCGTGATACGGCGATGCAAGATGTCGCTACTGAGCATATAGAGATGCAAGTCCTCAGGCGAACCCTTGTGAGTTGTGATGGGTGTTTTTGTGGTTAGGTGTGTGAAGTACGGGGCTAACAGCGGATCTTTCCTCTGTTCCCTGCGAAGTTCTTCTACCGTCCAAGCCAACGCAGGGACCCGCTCCTTTAGAGTCTTTGGGAGAGTCTTTCTTTCCTGCACGCTGGCAATGTGCGACGGTGTTTCTTCGTAATCTTCCTTCTCAGCTACTTCTTTAAGATCTTCACTGCCATCTAACAACGTCGGGCTACTATAGGGGGTGCGCGAGAGTGCATCGGCCCAGCCGTTGAGCTTGCCCTTCACGTACACCACCTTATGACTGTATTCCTGTGTCAACACTGCCCACCTGCCCAACGCACCTTCTGGCAAGCACTTCCTGAACAGGAATGACAATGGACGATGATCGGTATAAATGGTCACTTCGTATCCGTAGACTAGATAACGGAAAGTCTTGAGGGCCCACAGAACCGCGAGGGCCTCCCTTTTTTGTGGTGGAATATCGACGTTCCGTCTCTGAGAGAGATCTTGACGCGTACGATATTGGGTGCAATTTATTTTCTGAATCAGGCTGAAGCAACACGGCGCTCAACCCCACATTCGACGCATCGGTAAACATATAGAACGGCAAATCAAATCGGGAAATCTCAGCACCGGTGCCTTCATCAAACACTCCTTTAACGTTCGCATGGATTCTTGTTGTTCGGTCGTCCACACAAAGGGTTGGTTTTTCTTCAATAATTTATTTAGAGGGTCTGCGATCTTTGAGAACCCGGACACAAAACTCCTGAAATAACTTAGCAGCCCAAGGAATGATCTGACATGGTCCGCGTTCGTGGGGGTTGGATAAGTTCGGATAGCGTCCAAATGATCTGGATGCATCTGGATCCCTTTTGGACTTACGAGATGTCCCAAGAACTTTATCCTCGGTTTTATAAATTTGCACTTGCTGAGCTTTACACGCAGAGAAGCTGCCCGCAATTTTTGAAACACTCTTTCGATGGATGCTAGGTGAGCGTCGATTGTAGGTGATGCTATGATTATGTCGTCCAGATACGCCAAGGCGTGTATACCAAGCGCTTCTCCAAGAACTAGTGCGATACACTTCGAAAAGAACTGAGGGGCAAACTTAAGCCCAAAGGGTTGCACCTTGAAATGGAAGTGCCCCTGGCGTGTAGTGAACGCCGTCTTCTCCTGGTCCGCCTTGACTAACGGTATTTGCCAGAAAGCGGACTCTAGGTCAAAGGACGAGAAGACCTCGGCCTTCGACAAGGATTGTAGCAGCTCAGGTATTCGCGGAAGGGGGTGTCGAGAACCGGAAATACTGAGATAGTTGAGTCTTCTAAAATCTACGCAACAACGCGCAGTTCCGTCCTTTTTCCTGACAATAATCATGGGAGAGTTTCATGCGCTGTCTGAGGAAACGATGACACCTCGCTCCAGCATATCATCAATCATGCCGTCCAACTCAGCTAATTGTGAATGCGGCAGCGGGTATTGCTTCTGGTTAACAACTCCGGCTTCCGGATCAGTGGGGATTGTGTATTCCATGACACTGGTCCTTCCTAGTGGCTCTCCAGGTTTCGCGACAACATCTCTGTATTTGTTGAGTAATTTTATTATTGTGGTCCTGAGCTGTGGACCTGCGGGAGTGTCCACTTCGTCCTCTGTTATTGGGGTCAGGCCTGCTAAATTGATTGGCCCAATCGCCGATGTTCCGATCTCGTCTCTGGGACCTTGATGCATCGTATTTACATTGTCAATGCAAGTACCCAGGGTCCACCCGGTAGGGTATTACTCTACGTCCCTTAGGGGGGTTAAAACAGCAAGTTTTGTTCCCTTGAGTACCCGCAATTCTACGGGTGATGCATTCAACAATAAGAGGAGTACAGAGCCCTCTTTAATTTTTATCAGTGCCTCGGACACCAGCAGACCCGAGTCTGCGGAACCCCGATGGACTGTGTACTCACCGTCGGGAATTTTTGTGTGGACCCGAACTAATCGCTGCTCGAGCGGTCCAATCTCAAAAGTGCCCGCAGCGTGCACTACAAGTTCCGTCTGAGCTTTGGTTGGGGACACTGGAATCGTGGTTGAGTCAATACGTACTAATCTAGAGGGTCGTTCGGCTATTGTGTTCATGTTGTTTGTTGTTCGGGGCTGATTCATGTCACTAATCGGGATGTTATATGTTTTGTGATTTATTTCTAACGTTAATTGTTTCTGAGCGAAGTCAATCCTCGCTTTGTGCTTGTCTAACAAATCAGTGCCAATCAAGAGCTCGTAAGGAGCTGCGTGGCTTTTGTCGATGACTACCACTTGATGATCGAAGGTTACATGGACCTTGACGCGATCGGGCGGACTGGACGAACCATTTGCCTTAATATTACACACGTTAGTTCGATTTACAGCAAATTTTACATTACGGGTACCCAACACGGGTATGGCCTGTCCGTTAAAGTCAGTCAGTCGGGCACCCCAAGGAGTCAAGGACAGTGATACCTCCTCAAGCACTCCAGACTTAATGATTGTCCTCCCGGCTCCCGTGTCTAACAGACCGCGCACACGCCGTCCATTCACCACCATGGTGATCATCTGGATCCTAATTTCTCTCTCCAAACTCGCCGAACTATTCACAGCTTGTTCTTTTATTATTAATAGCCGGTGGGCTTTACTCTTCACGTCACTACCACCTTTCTGTTGTCGTAATCCACAATTCAGACAACTCCACTCGCCAGTCATAGTCTCACACTCATCCCTGGGGCTTTCGAGCCCTGCTACTGTCCCAACATTCTCCGGATCATTCAGAGGCTTAACCGGTGGTAACCCACGCAACGAGGTGATCAGTCCAGCTACAGCACTACCTTCGGAAGCATACGCTGAATGTTGCTTCCCCAATTTGGAAAGACAATTAGCGTCCGTTGAATTTACAGAGCTAACAGGTGCGGCAGAGGCTAGCTGGGTCTTCTTTGTGCCGGACCTCCTTGAAAAAGAGTCTGTCTCGGGATTCCTACAGTTTTTTTTTTCGGGACACCTTAATGCAAAGTGCCCCAACCTGCCGCAGCAGTAGCACTCTACGTGCTGGTTAGGTGCATTCCTGCAGTCATCCAGGGTGTGTCCCATGCCCTTGCATTTGTGACAACAACGCCTGTCGGATGAGTGCCCTACTTGATTTGTTTCATAGCTCTCTTCCACATCTCCCTCGTACGGAACTAGCTCCACGCACGGGTTCTCCGTGTCGTCTCTGAGACTTAGGTCTCCGCCGACCATATTTACTGAGGGGGACCTCACGCCCATCCCTCTTCGCGCGTATCCCCTTCCACGGGACATACTTCTGTTTGCGCTGCTACCACCACTTCCACTTCCACCACTTCCACCACTTCCACCACTTTCACCATAACGTGGGGAATACGCACCACGACGGCTCGGGTTGTAGACGACACTATCCCGACCCGGACTATCCTGCTGGTAGTTCCCTGAACCTTGTAAGATTGCATTTATTCCTAACACATCCATTGATTCACCAGTAATCTCATCCCTTGACACATTCAGCGTGTGCCTCAGCACGTCCTGCACACAAAACGTCCTGAATGACACCTGTTTATTGTCGTAGGCGTCTGTTCGTCCCGGCATCGCGCCTACTTTGTCCAACACATTTCCCGTCAAAGTTATTGTCGTTGTGGCCACAGTGGCGTCACGCATCGTATTGTTATAGACCGGCTCAGTTAATCGTGGCGCCATCAGCAATACGTACAAAGCATAAACCAATACCATTTTCCCTGAGCGCTGGTCCGCTGCGACATCAAAATTGGGGCGTGAGTAGTAAAGCTCTACGAAGTGTTTTATGGCCTCAAAAAGGCGAGCATGATTTCTAGCCGTGGCCTCATTCACAGGGATTATGTTTACTAACAGTAACTCTTGTGCGGCCGCTCTCAAAGAGAGCTGCGTGGATGTCTTATAGGTCTTGAGGAATTCGACCTCAAGAGCTTCGAAGTTATCTTTTGGTGCATTCAGGAGTTCGGCCAAGGTGTCAAATTTAGCGAGGGTATCTCGCGCATCCCCCCACTGAATTATGAATATTGAGCCTAAACTGCTCATTAATCTTGGCCGACTCCGTGATTCCATTCGCACCGCAGAACGTCTTTACGGCTCTAATATAGCATTCAATAGATGGTCCGGCTTACCATGCCGTATGATCGCTTTCCCTCCGTCTCCCCGTGAAACGGGGAATTTTGTCTCCTTGAATCAAATTGATTTGAGGAGGGATAGGGGGAGCCGCCATCATATCCAATCGTTCCAACAATTCACTCTGCCACTGCTGTGTGCCACTCACACGTCTCAGTCGTATTACCAATCCACCACGTCGGGCCTTCCTAACCCTATTGGAAATTCTCGTTCGGTCACGAAGCTGTATTGGGCTGTCAGGTACCAACGAGTCCCCAGTCAGTGATTCTAGCGACCCACTTAATCGTCGGATCTCATCCATCAACTGTCGCTAGTCGTCTTTTTAGGTTTGCCACATATTTGCTAGTGTTAATTGACACTAATTACCACTTCTTAGACATCAATGAATAATGACATATACATAAATTGAAACCACCACCTCTATATATTTTTTTTCTGATATATTCACACTGATATAGTCACACTGATATAGTCACACTGATATAGTCACACTGATATGTTGTACACAATACCACATTGTTTTGCATGTGCATATTATGCGCTGTAAAAGAGACACCTTTAGGACATATATAATTTGACAATATTTCTCCTAGTTTCCTTTCCTCGTATGCTGCTTACCGTTGCAGCTGCTCCGTCTCCGTCTCACATGACTATGTGAACGACCGTGACCCGCTCCTCTCTCTCTTCTTATAACTCGTATAATGATTAGTTATTGACACACGCCTTGCCCTTCAGCCGCCTCTACTGGCCTCACTCGGTCTTCAACTTTGCAGCCATGCCTTATCTCATCTTCACGGAGATAGAGAGAGAGAGAGAGAGAGCGGTCTAGGCTCTTTACGACGGACGGACTTGACCGTGAACTTGCAACTGGTTGCAGTGCACCTCCTTATCTCTGAGGTATTGAGGTAGGTAAGCACTACCCTAATCGCTCGCTCCAACACCCAGAGACCCAGCGCTGCACCACGGGTAGACACTGATACGGACAAGTCTACTCAAAACAAAGCAAAGAGAGTCATACTCTGGTCAATATCGACCTTTGATTTGAACTTCCTCACTCGGGGCACCAGTTGTGTCGCCGTCCTTTTCAGTCGATTCAAGATTCACTACATGGACTATCAAGATCCGACGGGCGGCTGTTTATGTTCAATGGTTCAGAAAGGGTCTGGGGAGTTCACCACCTTACTTACACCTCCCTTTTTACTAGCTGATAGTGAACCTAATCAAATCGAAGGTGCATTACTTTATTACTTTAACTTTCCGTGTGTCATCCGTGTCCAAAGCTTGGTCCCCCCCTGGGTTGAAGGTATTTACAGGACGCAGAAGGTTTAACAAGTATTATATTTAGGGCAAGTTTATATAAGCTACGTGCCTTTAGACTGGCTTTTCTGCGACATCAACTCGCACCCGCACTCCCTCTTATACATCGGGTGTATCTATCTTATATAATCTTATAAATTCATTACTCAATAACTTATGACAACCATCCTAACCGCTCAATAGGTTACAATGGGGATCCCGGGCTAGCTCACCGGGAGTAGTTATGGCGTGCTGTAGGATGACCTCCTCCTTTGGCTCGATTCTCGTTCCTTGGTTCGAATGGGACGACTGGAGTTCCACTAGGATCCCTCCTAGGACGGACCTCTATCTCCTTTGAAGTACTAGAAGATGGTTGCTTTCGACGTTGTTCTCGCTGTCGACGTTGTTCTCGCTGTCGACGTTGTTCTCGCTGTCGACGTTGTTCTCGCTGTCGACGTTGTTCTCGCTGTCGACGTTGTTCTCGCTGTCGACGTTGTTCTCGCTGTCGACGTTGGGTTCTTTTTCTGTTGGGTGATGCGCTGTAGATGATACTCTAATACTCGACTCGTTGTTGATGAAGGAACCCTGTTGACTACTGTGGTCGAGTAACTATCTCTTCGTATCGGCTCGGCATGAAGATCCCAGCAGCGCTAAGATGTTTTAGCTTGGAGGCAGTTCAGTTCGTAGAGGCAGCGGACTAAGGGGCGGCGGTGTTCGGGCTTGTCTGAGCTCACATTTCTAGAGCTGGTTCAATTCTCCCTCCTCCTGCGCCTCCTAGTCCTATATATGTAGTTCGTAGCGTGACGTAGGCGCCCGCTACTGGCGCTGGGGAAAACGCATCATTCCTAACAACGTCGCAGTTAAACAGTCACACAAAGAAACGCAAGATGGGGTGACGCGACGGCATAGGCCCGACTTTTTCTTAATTAGTTATCATGGAAGGAGTAATAAAACGCAACTAAACGTAGAAATATGGTTTTAACACCTAAGCATCGGCGGCCGAGGGCACGCAAGGCACCTCCCCGCTCCTACGCTATCTGCTTGTCTGTTGACGTCATCCCGGGCTTTCCTTGACACCAAGTTGTTTAGAAGCTTGCTCGTGCAGCGGATGCGACATCCTGTCCAAGGCTGCTCTCTGCAGCTGGCCGCACCACCACTACCGATCGCTACCAACGCTCCGAGTACAGACCGACTACATTCAGATACACATACAATAGTATAATATTGATTATAGGTGGAACAGAACATGATAAAAACATAAATATAAGGTTACATAGTTATATAAGTTGAACAGGGTATACCCAGCACGCCGGGTCCTGCTTCAGTCCACTTTGCGTAATGGATGCAAACAGAACCGTAACCGTCCACTTTGTGTAATGGATGCAATCAGAACCGTAACCGTCCACTTTGTGTAATGGATGCAAGCAGAACCGGAACCGTCCACTTTGTGTAATGGCTGCAAACAGAACCGTAACCGTCCACTTTGTGTAATGGATGCAAACAGAACCGTAGCCGTCCACTTTGTGTAATGGCTGCAAACTGAACCGTAACCGGCCACTTTGTGTAATGAATGCAAACAGAACCGTAACCGTCCACTTTGTGTAATAACTGCAAACAGAACAGCGACTATCCACTTTGTGTAATGGATGCAAACAGAACCGTAACCGTCCAGTTTGTGTAATGGATGCAAACAGAACCGTAACCGTCCACTTTGTGTAATGGATGCAAACAGAATCAATGAGTCACCTTTCAATACTGAAACACGAGCGAACGAATCTCATTCATTCGCATATGGCAATCATTTATGTTGCTTATATCTATAACGAATGTTTTAGCTTTTATCTATTCGAAACACTAGCTGACTACATTATTATCGGTGGATTACACTAACCGAAATTAGTAAAATCAATTAAATGTAGGCAACAAGCTCGCAGTATAAAGCAGTACAAGCATTAACAAGCTGCAAATTAAATTACAGTATAAAAATAAAAACGCGATTCCCTGAATAAAAATCGTTACCAACCGGCGTTCAAACCCACCGGCGTCCAATTTGTTGGCAAAAGCCAGATTTTTACGGTAACTTTTTAACAGCGTGGGGCTTCTGATGCGGAATGAAAGGGCTTGCATTCAGGAACGTCGGTGCCCTGAAATGTTTGCAGAAAAGTTTTTGTGTGCCTGGAAGAGGAACTAAAGAGCTGAGGTTGGAAAAGATCTCGCTAAATGGAAAAGTAACGTATGACGAGAGACAGTTTTTGTACAAAATAAGTCACTCTTCTATGGGTCAGTTAACATACTAGGTGGATTACTCGAATAGTTATCCCTACAAAATGAGAACGAGCTATAAATCCCCAGGTGCATTTGTAGCACACTTCATATGGCTGAACGGCGGTATTCATATTTAACTTTACTCCTTGTTGTTTAATCTCCCATCATCTATTGTGTTGGAGCAGTTACCAGTTGACTATCAGGAAGTTCAATGGCAATTTATCTCGTCTCTCTTACTAGATAACATAATCATTAAAATCCCGCCCATCAACGGTCTATTGCCTATGCGATAAACAAACATGGGACATTGACTAGTCTTACCCGAACTCGTGGAAACTGCTATTGATGAACTCTCTCAACACACCAGGAATTTCCAAACATAAACATTACTTTGTTCATCTGACTTCAACAAACCTAAACAAACTACAGTACTTAGTTACTCTGACTGCAACAAGCACAAACAAACTACTTAGTTATTCTGACTGCAACATGTATAAACAAACTACTTAGTTACTGTGACTGTAACAAGCATAAACAAACTACTTAGTTACTCTGACTGCAA